>JAXCGZ010001143.1:0-25843 GCA_037179515.1 Halocaridina rubra
AGCTCCAGCTCCAGTAGTGGAAGGACCTCTCTCTCTCACTCTGCCAGCAGCCAATAGCAGAAGCCGACTCCACCCAGCAGCCAATAGCAGAAGCCTACACCACCCAGCAGCTTACCTGGCACAGGGGACCCCGAGACCACAGCATACTAACTCCCAACAACAGTCTGGTTCCAGCTCCAGTAGTGATAGGACCTGCATAAGTATCTCTGTCCTCTTTTCCTCCTCTCTCACGAGAGCCAGAAAAAGAAGCAAAGACTGCTTTTGTTTTGTTTTGTTTTGTGTTCCCGATTTTTGTTTTAGTGAAAACAAGTGACTGTGTGTGTGATATACCCCAAATAATTTTTCCTGCCCTTCTCTCTCTTTTATAAGAGTCGGGAAGAAAAGGAAAATAGAAAGTGTTCAGGTTTCTAATTTGTTTTTATATCTATTGTGATAGGTAGTTGAAGCCTCTTCCTACCAACAAAGTGAACTTCACCTCCTCCACTCCATCCCTGACCTGAGGGGGAAGTCTTCACAAGGATATATAACCTAAGTATATCTGTTTTCTTTTCTTCCTCTCTCACGAGAGCCAAAGAGAGAAACAGAAAGATTGCTTTATTTTGTTGTTTTCTTGTGCTTGTGTTTTTTCTTGTTTAATTGAACACACATTATTGTGTCCTGAGCAAATCTCTGTTTTCACTTCCCTCTCCCACGAGAGTTGGGAAGAAAGATAGAAGACTGTATAAGTGATTAAGTGTTGTAGTGTTGCAATTAAGTGAAGTGATCAAGCCATAAGGCCCCTATACTGCATTAATCAAATTGACAAACAGTGCAAATAACATATAAATAGTGAAATCTGTGATATCCATGACTAGTTGCTAGTCATGGCCTCAGCCGCTTCTCTTGCTTCCCCCCCAGAGGGGGGAATGGAACTCGACACCCCTCAAGAGGGGTGGACGGTTGTGGGAAAGAAGAGGGCAAGGACAGCCTCTAACAGTAGCCATGAGAGTGCTGCTGCCCCAGTTCCCCCCCCAGCCCCGAAGTCTGATAGAGAGCCCATTTCCAAGTTCAAAGTTGAGGCTCCTTCCATGAAAGAGGCATATGACCTCATCAGAGAGTTGGAAGACCAACTCACCGAGCATGGCTGCAAAATAAAGCCTAACGTACAGGGTGACTTCATTATCCACCCAGCCTCAGCAGAAGCCGCAAAGAAGATCCGCAGCCTAGGCTCACCACACTTGATAGAGTTGAACCCTGCACTAAAAATAAGAAAATACATAGTCATTGGCTTCCCTGTTGCTTGGTCAGTTGACCTTCTGACCAAGCAAACGTACATTACGGCTGCCTCACGTTGCTCCTCCAAAATAGAGGGCCAAACCGTTCCATCAAAGCAGGTTCTGGTCCACATCTGTGGTCCACCCCCTTCACAAGTAAACCTCGGCATCTGGGGCAAGTTCTACATAAGAGAGTACACCCCAGAACCCCTAAGATGTTTCCGGTGCCAAAGATTTGGGCACCACAGGAATACTTGCCATTTCCCAGAGAGATGTGGAATCTGCAGTGGGAAACACTCCACCGACCGCTGCCTTACAAAATTCAAGGCAAAAGAAGCAACAGTTGCCAAGTGCCCGAACTGCAAAGGGAACCATCACGCATGGAACAACCGCTGCCCAGAAAGGCTGAAGAGGATTCCTCAAAGAACCCCTCCTTCTGCCCCTGTCACCAATCACACCACCCCCAACTTCACCCCAGCTCCTCCCCCCACCTCCAATCCTTGGCAAATGCCCCCTCCTGCCCCACTCACACCTAACCTCCCCAACCAAAACCCACCACACTACACCAACCCAGCTCCTAACACACAGATCACACCTCCTACAGCTCCCACCCCCACACCAACTCCATCCACCCCATCACACAACACTCACACTCCTACCATCCCCCCAAACAACACTCACACTCCCATCAACCCCACACGCAACACTCACACCAACACCTCCACCCCACGCAACACCCAAACACACAATGCAGTCACACGTAACACTCAGACCACACACACACCCACTCACCACACTAGGTCCTGGGACCCTAGACAAAACTCCCACACCCCCATACCTAAACAGCCTATCCAGACACCTTCCTCTGCCTCCTCTTCCAAACAGCAAACCCTCTTCACAGTAAACGAGCTCACCAACCTTCTCATTCAAGCCGTACAGGCAGCCGTCCGACTCCTCGATACCAGAGCCACCACCCAAGATGCCTACAATCAAGTCGTCGAAGTAGCCCACTCCGTTGTCGCCAACGCCCTCGTCTCCAGAACCCACCAGCAGCCTCAACAACCCACCACTCCTACCACCTCCACCTCCTCAAATCATCAAGATGTCTAATCTCGGGATCCTACACTGGAACGCCCAGGGTCTCAGACACAAGGTACAACATCTTGAAGGCATAGCCAAGACTGACAACATTGATGTCATCATGGTTCAAGAAACCCTGTGCACAGAGCAACACCCTCCAAAAATCTCAGGATACAATGGATTCTACCAGCACTGGTCTCCAGGGGAGAACAGAGGCAGCGCCACCTTCATCAGGAAAAACCTATTAGCAAAGGAAATAACCCGACCGGTCTGCTGTGGCGAAGATGTCGACGTCCTCGCTGTTAACATCCAGCTTCAAGGCAGCTGCATAGACCTGTACAACATTTACAGACCACGGAAAGGTAGCTTAGATCTGACTACCCTCTTCGGGCTAACCAGTCATCGTGACTTGGTAATAGGAGGCGACTTCAACGCGCACCACCCAAGATTCAGGTATGAGCGCCCCTGTGCTGCAGGCAGACACATCATGAGCCTGCTGAATGACCAAGAAGATGTCTCCCTGCTCAACGATCATGAGCCAACACACGACAGAGGTGGAATACTGGACCTCACCTTTGTCTCCAATTCCCTAAAGCAGGACGCCACATGGAGAGTTCATCCCCTGGTCACAAGCGACCACTATGGGATCCATCTCACACTGCCAATTCCTGAAATCTTCCAAATCCCTGCTCCTCCCCCTCGATGGAATTTCAAGAAGGCCGACTGGGGCCGATTCCAGGAGCACCTCAGCAATTGGTTTTCAGCCTACGTACCATCTGAAGACATCGACCAAGCAGAGGCCGAGCTAGTCAATGCCCTGCAAGCTGCAGCAAACTCCTCCATACCCCTCTGCAAACCACAACACACCACTCATCGGGACAGATGGTATTACTGTGACAGAGTTAAAGAACTCAACCACCGGCTCAACGTCATTCGGAAAATGCACAGGAAACGTCGCACTGAAGACTCCTACCGCACTCTCCAGGCAGTCAAACAACATGTCCATGAAGAGACTCGCAACATCAAGAGGAATAAATGGCTAGAGTGGTGTTCCAACCTAGATGCTCACACCTCTGTGGGCCAGATGTGGAGGAGCATCAACTCCTTTGCTAAAGGAAAACCTCCTAAAATCACCCCCCACAGGGATCCTAGCAGGGCAGCAGAAGAACTCGCCATCAAATTCGCGGATAGAGCAAGCTCTAACCAGCTCCCCATCACCACCAGAGCAACACTCCAGGACCTCACCACTGCAAGATGGGAAGAAATAGAAGAGGCTATCAACACTGAAGATGAAACAGATGCTCCATTCTCCCTGACTGAGCTACTAAGAGTAAGCAAAAGCTCTAAGAACACAGCCCCAGGTGCCGACAGAATAACATACACAATGATCCAAAAAATGGGGCCCCAAGGGGAGCTTGCTCTACTCTCTCTGATCAATTTGACATACACACGAAGAATCAGACCAGCCTCATGGAACAGAGCAGACATACAGCCCATCCCAAAACCACAGGACCCTGACAACCCTCGCCCCATCTCCCTCCTAAGCTGCCTGAGCAAGACGGCAGAAAAGATGGTACTTAACAGAGTCCGCTGGAAATGCCCACCCTTCCCAGAAAACATGTTTGCCTACCAGCCTGGCTTAGGCACCTCAGAATGCATAGCCTCCATGCTATCATTTCTCAACAACAGCCGTGGTTACATCGTTTTTCTAGACCTAGAGAAGGCCTTTGAACTAGCCAATGTGCCGGCAATACTCTCTGCTCTCGTATCCAAGCAGATCAAAGGTAACCTTCTCTCGTGGATCAAGCAGAGTCTACAAAATCGTAGTGCACGAGTCAAAGTAGATGGGCACTACTCCACCTACAAAAACCACGAAAATGGGACCCCCCAAGGTGGAATCCTTAGCCCCTTCCTATTTAATTGTCTCATGGAAAAACTCATGCACATCGCACTACCGCATGGAGCCAAACTCTTCAACTATGCGGACGACTTTGCCCTTGTCACAATAGGACACAGAAACTCTAACAAGACACAGCGCTGCCTCACCAAGATTCACCGAGCCTCCATCTCCCTTGGAGTAAGAATCAATGCCCGCAAAACCAAGGCCCTTCCCATCCACCAGTGGAGACCAGACACTAATCTGGTCATAGGTAATGAACCTGTGGACTGGGTTACCAAACACCAATACCTGGGTGTAATCATCGACCAAGGACTAACCTTTGGACCAGAAATTCAATACTTGCGCGACAGGTGCAGCCAGCGACAAGCGATCCTTCGTCGGATGTCGGGCCTCTACGATGGTGCATCATTTAATGTCCTCAGAACCTTCTATGTACAAGCCATACGCAGCCTCATTGACTATGCTTGTCCCACACTCTGGCTACTAAAAGACCGACAGTGGGACAAAATAGAAGTAATTCAAAACAACGCCACACGTACCATGCTAGGAGCCCCCATGTGGACCAAGAGAGAAAACCTCCAGATGGAATCGGGACTCATTCCACTCAAACTCAGAGCTCAGCAAAGACTGACCCTCCTTGTGGCCAAAACCACCACTGCCCAACATAAATGCCTAGCTGGCACAAATCTCCATCTAGCCCTCAATCGCCAGCCCAACCACCATCCTAGAACCTGGGCAGCCAAGGTCTGCGCTAGCCTGCAAGCACTGCCAGTCAGGGAGAGCATCCTAGCCAAGATACAAGACACACCGCTTCCTGAATACAGATGCCCACCCCCATGGAATGACCAACCACTCGATATAAAGATCGAGCTCCCTGACAACCCCAAAAGCTTGGTAAACCCGCTTGTCCTTAAAAACATATATAAGGACAAAATACAGAGCTGGAGCAGGCCAAACTCTCAAGTCTACTACACTGACGGTTCAGTAAACCAAGATACTGGAGCCTCAGCCGCCGCCTTCATCACTGGAAACCACGTCCTATCCTGGAGACTGTCAAACTCCTGCTCATCGCTCCAGACGGAGCTTGTGGCCATAGCCAACGCCCTTGACTGCTTCATCCAGCAAGAAGCTGACCATGCCCTTATTCTCTCTGATTCTAAAGGCGCCTTACAGGCCATCAAGAAGCCACTCCTCAGAGACAATATTCGCATCATCACGACCATCCTCAGCCACTACCACAGGATAACCAGCCTTGGAAAAGCCATCACTCTTGCCTGGATTCCCAGCCACGTCGGCATCAAGGGAAATGAGGAAGCCGATCAAGCCGCCAAACAAGCCACTCTCAGAGCAGAAATCCAGATATCTCTGTCTCCTGGGATGCAACAGATTAAAAATAAAGCCACCAAGTCACTCCTTAACACCTTAATAACTAAACACAACCTGTGCACAGACATTGGCTCCCCCTCCACCTGGTGGTACAAAGCCACCACTGATCTTCGGTGTATCACCCTGCCGAAGAGCCTTCGACGAAGCACTGAGGTCAATGTGTACCGTCTGAGACTCGGGTACAAGTGCACCTGGCAAATAGTAGAGAATATCATCAAGGAATGCACCTTTTGCCAGGTAGCCTCACCACATCCACTGCTACACTACATCCTGGAATGTGATTCTTTTTCAGAGATTCGACGGAAAACTGGTGCCCCCGCAACATCTAGCGAAGACCCAAATGCCCTTCAGGTTGCTAGCTCCATCATCAGACTAGCAACAAATAACCACATGAACAGTCTATCAAATATTATCAGACAATACCCTCCACCAAGATAGCCATGCAATAACTCTTTCTCTCTCCCCCAAAACAGGAATTCATTTATGTTGTTTGATGTAAACTAATAATTCACAACTGAATATTTATGCTCTCCGTTATCTTTACAGTTTGGCACAATCTCACCTGCGGGCCAATTAGGAAAGTCCGATCATCACCAATAAGAATTCACCCCACCTCCTCACCAACAGGAAAGCCCATTCGCCAGCAAGAGCGAATACCACGTACACTCCGAAGAAAATCTCACCCCACCTGCGGGCCACAAGTGGAAGGTCCGCTCACCCTCAAGGGTGAACATCCAACAAAAAAAAAGCTTAAAATAATTACTGTGGAGAGTTTTACGAAGAAACAGTCTAAAGTCAGAAGCCAGAGTCAAAGAATTGGGCTACATAAGCTATTGAAACATCTTATAATACAATATCACCAGTCATTAAATGAAGATTACTATATACCATGAACAGGAATTTCTCTCTCATTATGTGTTGCAATAGTTAAATACAGAATTTAACATAAGACTGCTAGAGCAAAACAACATTCCACAATCCATTCATATCTAAAATGGGGACAGAGGTAGAACAGTGGTCAGAGCACTGGACTCAGCTCCAACCTGTCTGTCTTCACCACATAATGGGAGTTAAAACTGACACAAACAGGCAAAATAACATTCATTTCTCAAAAGCAGATTATAAAAGATACTTTTCATCTTAAAATACTGCTTGACAATCTAGGATCAATAATGTTTTCATACACCAAGAGTAAAACAGGGTTTAGACCCAAAGGCTTGCAAGATTTCATTGATAGCTGCAAACCACCTGTATTTAGTACTATATGAGACATGTAACTACACACCTTTAATATGACTGGGAGAGGTAACATCTTTTTGAGCTGTGATATTCACAGCAGTGGCATTTGTTGTTGTATTCGCTGGAGGCCATCTAGCTGTAACGCCCCTATTAGGAAGCACTGGAGCAGCTGTGTCATTATTTTCAACTCTGTAATAGAAGAGAAAATACTAGATGCACACCAGACTTTTTTGACATCAAGGCAGAAGATCCTTACCCACTCACCCCATGGATGACGAAGGTAAGGTTTGTGGTAGGGTAATCGGAGCAGCCCCTTATCCCCAAGATGCAAAGAGGATTGGTGGATGTATATCAGCACTGCTGTCCAACAAAGTTGCTTATAAGCAACATCTGAGTGCAAGTATATCCTCCTCATTCATAGCATTTTTGTTTTGCGCCATGATTACCAAGTGAATGGACCAATGGTACTACATCATATCTTGTAAAAATTGAACTTTCGTGTTTCAGAATTTGAAGCCATAAGGAACCTACATACATAAATACACATGTACATATATAAAATGGCCTAAATCCCCCTTGTAAGGAGGGTGGTCAAGGCAAAATACACACCGACCAAAGCTAATAAACCTTGATCACTAATCTTGGCTCCCTGGAGATAAAATGCTGCCAAATTCCCCCCACCACCCTGCCTAAGTAACCCATAGGGTAAGTGGGCAAGGATCTTCTGCTATGAGGTCTAACAGCTGCAGCTTGTGTACCAGCAGGATTTTGGTGAGGAACCATTGGATGTCAGCTGTCCCACCAGGCGTTTGCTGATGATCCAGTGGATGTACAGTACTAAAATTAAACTTTGTGGTATAATTGATTCAATAGTGGCCAAACATCAGCAGAGAGTGGCTAGCATCCAACTAACAGGATGCTTTTCTTTGAAATTACGGTCCAGAAAGTCACACAATTAATGAAGAGTATTGCTTGGGAGTACACAATTGTTCATAGGATACAGTTAGATCCAATGGGCAACAGCTGCAGAAAGTGGACGATAGGAAACTTCACTACAAAGCTCCAGCCTACTCATCTCATTGCAATTATTTTATGGCCTAACACAGGATCACACAAGGACAGATGGCCCATGACTCACCTGACATAGCTCCATGTGACTAAACTATAGATGCTGCTGAGAGGTTTGAGGTTCAAGGATCCGAATGACATCAAGATGAATGACAAAAGCCTTGGCATATAGCCAAAATATTATTTGAAAAAATGTTTCCAGCAATAGAAGGACCAATGGACTGTGTTTAGTCCTGATGGGTATATGGTAAAGGAGCATAAAGTGTGAATACAACAAAAAAAGTTTTGCTCAATTTCAAGACCTAAAGGTCAGACACTTAACACTGAGACCTTACAGTCAGATATTGGCAGCTGTTCTCAAATGTACTCTTAGTGTTCCCCCAGCGAGTCATAAAAGTCGACAGAATGAGTTGGAGGGTGGGGAATGGGACTTCCCTACTTTATATTTACCTCCAACAAAGAGTCAAGCTTATTTGCTTTTATAAAAAATTACAAAGGTGGTTTTACATTAAAAAAATTTGTGAAAGAATATGTTTTTTCTTATATGCTATTTATTTTTTCCATTCTATTGCTGAGGTCACTGTACCATATTGCATTATATAGCATTATGCATAATGAAAACAAAAATATTCGTTTACATATTGCACTATTAGTGAATATTTAAGACTATTAAATAAATCTTCTTATTCAAAATAATCCCTATCCAGCTGAATAGAGCAAATGTGGTCAAAACTGAAAACATAGTGACACAGTAGTGTTGATCACATCCTGCATATCTTCACCTCTTATCAGTAGATTTTTGGCAAAAGAAAAATTCTGGGTAGATACAACTGCCAAGCATTCAATCCCCAATCAACATTCCTCCACTCTTGTAACATGTATGGAAGAGGCAGGAGGCATTCTTATGCCCTACAAGGGGACCACAGTAGCACAGTGGTTAGAGCACTTGGCTCGGGAAGTGACAGGCCCACAAGCAAGCCAACTGCGGAGCATTAAGTCCCAAGTTCCAACATGTCTGCGTTCATCTATTAAATGAGGATTAATAGTGACACACAAAATGGCCAACAACAACTATAATAAGAAAAAAAATAGCACTGAAATTGATATTAATATATTCATAGAAGCCTTGCAATTGATATAACTAGGAATGACTTAAAGCAGCCTACCTTTCACTGTCATTTGTAGGTTTAAACTCTTTTAGTTTTCGAGGAGGTGGACGGGAGAGGTCAGATTTCTGTGAGGTAGCGCTTCCACACTCAAAAATGGCACGTGTGGAATGCGTTCGATGGCCAATGAGTGACTCCGCTTCCTATAGGAGGATATCAATTTGATAAGAAATTCAGATTTAGTCAAGATGAATAAGCCCTACAAACCATGTCAAGCTAAACAACCCCATAGATGGCTAGACCGTGCTAGGATGGGTTGGGTGATTTGCTCGGTAATTATGAATAACTCTTAAGCACCCTGAAATCACGCTTCTTTCCCGAATCCGAAAACCGTTTAAAGAAATACAAGTATTTGCACTAAAATTACAGTTACCAAATACGGAGGGTCCTCGATTTACGTCCGAGTTACGTTCCCGAAATGCGACGTAACTCGAATTTCGGTGTAAGTTGGAATACGCTAAGCACCTATGATAAGCAGTAGTGAAGATTCTCCTTTTCATGCATTCCACTATCTTTAATTTTACTTTCATGGTGATGCTTTATGCTTGGGAGACATAAGAGACAAGAATTATAAAATAAGCAAAATATGTTATGAAAGATGTGTTGTAACCATGAGACATTGTAAGTTGAGGACAGTGTAAACCGAAGATCCCTTGTGTACCTCAAACTAATGGTGACCTATATGAATCAGAGATTTCTTCAACAAAATCTATTATAAGCATAACTGGTCACTATAGTAAGCAACATGAAATGATGTAGTTGACAGTTAGTATTTTAATGAAGTTCTGCATTTGCAATAAAAAATTTTAATTCATTGTCACATATCAAATGACTTGGAACACATTTAATTTTAGTATTCATTCCCACTTTGGATACATTAGTATGAATGCTATAAACTCAATTTATTTTTAAGGAGTTTGTAATATTCTATTATCCTCAATATAAAAAAGCTTCATGAGTAAAAATAAATTGTCTATGAAAATACATCACATTAGCTTGGGACATAGAATTTTGATTAGAATAGCTTGAAAATATCTACAGACGTTCCTCTTTTCGACTATGTGCGCACCTTCTTCCTCTCCATTCTCATCATTTCTGCTCGTTTTGCCCTCTCCTGTTCCTCATGATATTGACTCTGCAAATCTTGCTGCCATTTCTTGTCATCTTGGGAAGCAAGGCGTTTCGCTGCCTCCTCTTCTGCTTTTCGTTCCGCTAAAATTCTAGCGTTACGCTCCTTAGTCACGACTTCGCGATGCTTTGCATCTTCAATCTGTTTACAAATATTTCAAAAAGATACTTTGATAAATACACAGATGATAATGAATGGAAAATTTTTTTCATTTGAAAACTTAAATCAAATAATGCATATTTCTAGTAAAAGAAGCTGAAGATTATTGTATCTTTAAAAAGAAAACACTAACTAGGATTTCATACGAGAAGAGCTTAAGTCTAGCTCAGTTCATAACAAACAAGTCAAATTTTATTTTATGTCATGCTGAAAACATTAAAAAAATAAGGTCAGCATTTGTCTGCTCCTCACTCGGGCTACCTTTATAGATTTTCCATATTCAGCTCGAAATGCACCAAGCTAATGGTGGTCAGTGATGCTGTTATGTAAAATTACATTTGCTAGCATGGAAATCCAACAACATTTGGAAATTGATCGAAGATTATTTGTCCACATCCGCGAACAGCGAATAATATAATTTAACACCCTTGCAAAACAGTGTTTTATTTTGTAACTACAGTAATAAAATGCATACTGTATATGTACTCATATATATATATATATATATATATATATATATATATATATATATATATATATATATATATATATATATATATATATATATATATATATATATATATATATATATATATATATATATATATATATATATATATATATATATATATATATATATATATAGATATATATATATAGATATATATATAGATATATATATATAGATATATATATATAGATATATATATATATATATATATATATATATATATATATATATATATATATATATATATATATATATATATATATATATATATATATATATATATATATATATATATATATATATATATATATATATATATATATATATATATATATATATATACCTTTTTTTAACGCTAATTTTAGGAGAGTCGCATCATACACGAGATATAAAAATAACGTAAGTAATGCTGGCCTAGGCAACACCGCTGACCAAACTATATATTCATTTACTCTAGTCAAAAAGAACAGCTGTATTTAAAATAAACAAAATTATGATAAAAGAAATGTTTTACTTAACTATATCCAATGATAATGCATGTAATATTCACTGTTAGTATCGTATTATAGAACACAAACATAGCGAATATTTATAAGAACTTTTACCGATCGAGACTACCATCTAGGCCTGTGCTTTTCCAAATCAGCTGATTGTGGTAAACTAAAGACCGCAAAAAGGATTTTCTTTTACTTGTTGAAAGAAACAATTATTATGTGTTCTTTCATGCCCAGTAGTTTTGATTAAAATACTTTTCTTTCCCATTTTATATACCGTCGACTTTGAGGGCATATCGAAGTTTAATAGTTTCATCCATGTTGCCAATGCACGATAATTTATAGTCATTAGCTTTGCTTCTTTAATTGCATAACATCTCATATTAATTCGTGTTATAATAAAACCATGACTTTGGGTATAATGTAAATAAATCAGTCCTATTCTACTTGACGTCATATGTACCATAAGTACAGTAATTGTTTACGATCGTACGATGGTTGAAATGAAATAAAACAGTAGTTAGCCAATTCCGTTGATAACAATAACAGCCGTTTCTCATTCAGTTTGTTTATAGCTGTATGCGCTTACTGCTATCATTCTCTTTTACTTTCTTTTTAACTTAAAGATGGGATAAGGAGCTGGGAGAAAATAGGTTAGTGTATAGTAATTTGGTCTCTCAAAAAAGAAACTCGCATGATATTAGAGATACATGATAAAATTAATTTTTAAGGGTGAAAATTTGGTGGTCGCACAATATGCGAGATCACACAATAAACGAGTATATATATATATATATATATATATATATATATATATATATATATATATATATATATATATATATATATATATATATATATATATATATATATATATATATATATATATATATATATATATATATATATATATATATATATATATATATATATATTACTACAAGGGCGTAGAACTTTATTCCTTGCTGTTTACAGCTATGGATAAAATCTATGTGTAGTTGCCAGATGTCGCTTGAATTCCACATGCTGAAAAGGCAGCAATGCTGCTTGTGATGGAATTTTTTTTTTTTATGAGTGTGACAATGGGACAGGCAAGAAAATAGCCCACAAAAAGCCCAGGCATCAAGAAAATCTTGAGACTAAGAAGCAGTAGAAGTTAAAGGACAAGGCAGAAATAAGAGAATAATACACAATGGAATAGGACAGGCTGAAAGAATAGTCGAAATAATGAAGACCTAGAAAAATGGCAGGATTAGGTCCCAAGATGACAACAGATTCACATTTTGAAGGAATATAGGTCATAAGAACTAGGACAGACAGTAGGAGGATGAGAGCTCCAGTCTGGAGGTGGATGGGAAGAAGCAGTCACTGCACCAACCAATCCATGAGCTACAAATTTCCACACAGTACTTGTGAGACAAGACCACTTGGCAAGAGTTACGTGGCCTCGACAGTGGGGGAGGGATGCAAGTCGCCACTTCATCAGAGCAGTAATGGAAGTAATAAAGATATAAAAGAGAAATGGATGAAACCTTTCAGCAAATAGAAAGAGAATCAAGATTGGAAGTAAGAGAAGGGTCACTGATGAATCTGACTGCCCAAGATTCAACACTATCAAGGAGATAACTATAAGAAGAAGCATCCCAGATATGGGAGCAGTATTCTAAGCAGGGATGGATAAAACCTTTATAGATTTTAAGTAACTGAGAAAAAGAACAGTAATGATGAAAACAAAACAGAACCCCCAATTTTTTAGATGCAGAAAAATCAGGATAACGTAACTCCCTCACGACAAGTAAGAAGCTATCTGGATTACTAATATGATAATAAAATTAATAGTGTAAATATTGTTAGTTTCGAAAACAATAGAGCTATCAGGTGGGGAAGAGGATGAAAAGATAGCAAGAGACTGCATCTTGGAGGCATCATATTTACCTAAATTTTGGGTGTCCCACTCAACTACTCTCTGCAAATCATAGTTGAGAGTTGAGTACAGACATATTCGAGACTGATTACAAGTAGTAGATGAAAGTTAGAACCACTAGTAATTGGGAATGAGCTAGATTTTACACAGTCCAGTACCACAGATAAAAAAAAACTGAAAGAAAACTGAAAATAAGAGTACAGCGGGAAGTTTGGCTAACAGGGCCAAGTGCCAGACTCTGTCAAAAGCCTTAGAGATATCAAGGAAGATAACAAAAGGATACCCACAGTTCTTCAAAGATGACGACCACACGAGTGAGGACAGGAGGTCACTAGTGGATCCTGCCTTGTGGAAGCCATACTGGTGATTGGAGATAAGCGAGTTAGATTCAAGATGTTTCAAGAATTGAGAATTGAGCAGTTTCAAATACTTTAGTGAAACCAGAGGTTGGGGTAATAGGTCGGTAGAAGGAATAGCGGTCAGCCTTAGGAACAGGCTGAACAAGAGCGTGCCTCCAAGATGAAGGATACACACTGTTGAGAAAATGAGGCAAAAAAGATGGTAAAACACTGGAGCCAGTTCATCTGCAAACAGCTTAAGGAACCTTGCAGGGACACCACTGGGTCTGGATGCCTTGATCGTCTGTAGAGAGTAAAGAACCTTATAAACTTTACGTGAACAAAGGATAAGGGAGGAAACTAAAGAGTGGCTTTATCAGTGGGAGAGCAAGATATAGAGCCATCAGGACGAATGATAAAGGGAAAGCTTTAGTTACAGAAGTTTTTGGAGAGGTCTTTGGCTAAAGACCAGAAACATTGAACAGTGGGTGAGGAGTTATGCTCAGCGTAACCATGAATACCTCAATAGGCTACATCATTATATTCACACCTGAAGTTCTATACAAAGTCATGTTCATAACATTTACCTCTCGTTGCTTGCGTTCCCTTTCCAATTGTTTCAGTTCTTCATCTTTCCTTTGCTGTTCTTCAATTCTTCGTTTCCGTTCTTCTGCTTCTTGTTCCTCCCAAAATTGATTTCGTGACTTTGTATTTATTTCAGCTAATGGATTTGTGCGCTTGTAATTGGTTCCCTGTAAAGCAGAGCATAGTAAGATTCAACAAAATCATGAATGCTCTAAGCTACAAGTTAATGAAATTCAATTTACGAGAACCCACAATAAATCCCATAAAAATCCCATTGAAAGTCAAAGAAGTTAAAATACCAGATAAAGCAGGGAATACTTTAATATTCTTAAATAAAAGAGGACAGAGGAAATAAATTATGAGAGTGCACCAAAAGGAACATTCTAAGGAATAGGACCGAGTTATCATACAAAAAGAAAGTAGAAATAAAAACAGTACAATAGGATGTATAGCACAATAGCACCGAAGGATAAATTTGAGATCTAGCTACAAACCAGTTCCTTGGATCCAGTGATATTACTTATGTTATAAGAAGGTTTTTCCCATAATTCTGTGAATTTTTCCAGATATCTGTATTTTTTCTAGAAATCTGTGAATTTATCCAAAATTCAGTGAAACATTCTTCAGAACACGTATGAATGTAGGTTAATACACAATAACAATAAAGAAATACGGAACTGAATTCTGACTTAGGAAAATTATACTAAATGATACACTCTATGATATAGTGACACAAAATCTCTTACTTAAATCAACCCTACTAGAGCTTATATTTGACCCACATTCAGCAATTACTGCCAGCAGCAGATATAAGCCCAAAAATGATGTACTCAAATGAACATAAAATCCATAGAATTACATAGACCTACATCATCAACAGTAGCTACAGGACTTGCCAAGTCACCACAAATCATAATACACAAATGCTAGCTAAATAATTCACAGCCACATGAAACACGCAAAACTTAGTTATGCTAAAAAAATTACATTTCTATTGGACAAAAAATCAATGGAAATTCAGTTTGGAAAACTCATTTCTACGTAACTACTGTATAAAGTTACATAAAAAAAAATTACTGCCTAGAGTAAAAAAAAAAAAATTACTATCATCAAGCATGACTAGTACATGAACAGTTTAAATTATTTTTATGCAAAATATCATATCCCACAAATAGTTGTGGGATATTCCTCAAATGCTTGAGGGATGGCTATACCCATAAGAAAATTCTGAGTCAGCAAAAGCTCCTACCCTGCCAATCCTACCCACATCTCTCTGTAGTTGTATTAAGAGAAATTCAGGAAGGGAAGAATTCAAAGTTTCCTGCACCTCTAATTCTTTCTAACCCCTCAATGATATCTAGTAATTAAACATATTCCATTCTTTCCCCAGTTCAGCAGGAGTAATAAATCAAATGCGTATATGTACAATTTTGAGTCTACCCAACAGGATTTTTACTAATGAAAATTAATATAAACTTAATTTACTAAATTAAAGTACTATATTAAGCATATTTTTCAAAAAAAAATTATTTAAATGTTTTTAATAATATTCAAGGTTACTATACAAAGACATAACATATACAGTCTATTAAATTCCTATTAGAATCAACATTACTTAGGGCAGGGCAAGAAATAGGATGAAAAATTAACTATTATTATTTTCCATTGATTAAAAGCCCAAAATTAAATTCACTGATTTGCTCAACTTGACACGCAATCCAAGTACAATAGGGTAAAAAAAAATAGGTCAACCTTAGTACAGGAGAGAAAAAAATCAGACTGTCCCAATCATAGTTAAGAGGTAGAAAATGGTGCCAATTATTATACAAAACTTACCATATCAACCTTTAATTTAGGTTTAGGCTTTTTAGAGGGATAAGATTGGGACCCATCACCACAGGTTACTGCAGGACCACTAGTAGGCTTCGGCTATAACACAAATAGCAAGGTTGTTAAGACTTAACAAAAAAATGAAAGGTGTGTGCCACGATCAGCAGTAGCTACGACCACCACAAGAGAGTACAACAGCATTCAGGAAATTAAAAAAAAGAAAAAAAAGGAAGATTTAAATAAGGTATAAATATGAACGTACAAGAGCAAGTGCTTAAAGAATACGAATCCCTTTCTGGCGATTATTTATTTATAAGGTTTTCGACCTTATATATAATTATTTTTTCTCTAAAAGGTATAGTAACTACTATATGTATCATCTGTAAGTGCTTTGCAGTATATGCTAAATGAGAGATGAATACAAAGCTAAATAGACCTTCCAGATAAACATATTTGCACACAAAACAATCCTTGAATACACTTGGCATCACCAGCAAGGGATCAGAAAAGAGCTAGTCCTAAATTAGGTTAATAGGGTTAATTAATGTTATAAAGAAATAAAAACATTAGAGTTCACAAAATGCTTAATATTAAAAAGAATAAAAAAAAGTTTGAGAAGCTAGCATTTCACAAAACACCACATTATAAAATTACATATTCAACACGATTACACAGATAGCTATAATCAGGAACAGAAAAATAAATGCCCATTTTATCACTGCACAACAGTACGGCAATTCCCAAACAATAAAGACATTGTAACCACAGACGAATATTTGGAAAAAAAACAGCTTTAATAACATATATGTCAATAAGGAATCCTTCAGTATTATCATAAATCAAGTGAAAAATAAAATATGGAATGGAACAATGATGAATACCAAAAGCTGCCAGTATTGAATATTAGTAAAGTGCCCATATGGTACCCTTTGAATTCCGTAAATATATACTTATTTATGTAACACCTACAGTCATGACTCAAACCACAGAAGCTTCTTCAAATTCAACAGAAGCATTCCATCATATACAGTATAAATATAAAGCTTGACAATGAGAAACGAAGTAAGTACTTCCACGCAATTCAACCAGGCATCGTTATAGTTCATTGCGTGAATTCATTTGGTGTAACAGTGAGGGTTATACAAATACCTTAGAAGAAAATACCTCAAAAAGTTCTTGTACACAATACTTCAAAAAGCCCTTTAAACGTATTCTTAACTACAGTCAGAAATGACTTTTCTCACAAAGTTTTTATGTCATCTAAGTAGAATTCAATGTGTTCTCAACTATAAGCTATATCATCGTGTAATATAGCATGAGTTTAACTGGGGTGCTATGAAAACTTAGTGAAAAAAATTTCAAGTACGGCTAAAATTGAAAATATTTGCAAGAATTTTTGAGGCATCAAGTAACTTCTCTAAATCTCAAAAACGTCATTATATTTCTTACATATGCAGCTTATTCTTAACATAAGAAAATTTGCACCAAAAGCTATCTTTAAGTATTTCAGATCCCAAAGTGTAGGCTACGCTAACAATTAAGTGTAGGTACCGACATAATCTAAAAGTCACTCATTAAATCTAACACTTTAATATTATCATTCATCCAAGCTATCGTTAAACCAAAATTTAAAGTTATAACTAACAATCTAATGTAAAAATAAAGGGCAAGTAGCTATTAAAAATACTAATTTACTAAAAGCCTTCAAAAACCATCCTAATTAGCCCTTCCTACATTCACAGTTAGTCCACACAAAAAAAATTTACACAAATACAAATCACACAAATTCAAAAAATAATAAAAAATCCATAAACTATGTCAAAAATGAACATACCACAAAAATAATTTGAATAAACTTATTGCATAACCATGTCCAAAATATTGAAATTACAAATTGCTAAGCTATGACTCGGTACAGGTAACAAGATGCTGAAAACTCAAAATTTTCTCTAATAAGATTAAGAGTGTGAAGAAATTTCCGACTACCAAATAAGTTTTTTCTTAAGCTCCTCTCCATAATGGAAGATATTTTCCTATATCAGAGGCTGGTCATCAAATATCAAATCAACTAAAAAGTTAATTAATATTAGAAGGTTGAGGTCAAGAAAAATACTGAATGCCAACAAATACACGCACAAACACACACACACAGCAGTTACCACAGCGCCTGTAGCTTCACCTCGCCGGAATGTGTCTACTAAACAATTCTGAAAAAAATAATCATAAAAACCTAATATAACCCCATTTTAAATTAAGCAATTCCTAAGACACTGCTAATATGTAACTACATTTTTCCTTTTTTCTTTTTTATCATTTTGTGTCACTATCAATTCCTATTTTCTTCAATAGAAGTAATGATGTCTTTAACCCTACTACAGTAGATTGTAATACAGTAATCTTAGTAATAAAAAATCTGAAAGACTCTAATGCATATGGATCAGATGGAATTTGTTTTCGTTTTATTAGAGATTCATTATTTGTAATAGCTTATTATCTGACGGTAATAATCAATACTTCCATAGTTACCAATATTTACCCAGATTTATGGAAAAATCCCCATGTAATTCCTGGTTTTAAAAATGGAAATCCTGACGACGTCTCTAACTATAGACCAATCTCTTTACTACCAATTTTATCAAAGATACTTGAAAAGATTGTTGCAAATCAGTTAAGTGAGTTTCTTGAAAAAAATAAACTTATTGCAAAAAGTCAACACGGTTTCAGGCCAAAATTATCAACTGAAACTGCCTTATTGAAAATATCAGATGAAATATACAAAAATATAGATAATAAGAAAATATCATTGCTACTACTACTCGATCTTTCTAAAGCTTTTGATAGTGTACACCATACCATCTTATTAGAAAAATGCAAAAAAATTAACATTGACCCAAGCTGGTTCGAGAACTATTTAAAAAACCGCTACCAGTCAGCCAGAATAAAAGATGTAGTTTCAAGTCGCAAGAAGGTATTGTTTGGGGTCCCTCAGGGATCGATCCTAGGACCTATACTTTTTCTAATATATGTAAACGATCTAGTAAAATATTTACCTAACTGTTATGTCATTCAATATGCTGACGATACTCAAATCTTAATTGAAGGAGAAATTAATGATTTAGAAAATATTATTCGTAGAGCAGAAGAAATTTTGTATATGGCTAAACGTTACTTTCTAAAAAATGGTCTGTTACTTAATGAAACTAAAACCCAATCTATTCTTATCGGATCCAGACAATTATTATCAGAAGTTGATGACAATCTTCATATAAATTTTAACGGTAATATCATTAAGCCAATGAACTCGGTAAAGAACCTAGGTGTCTATTTTGACCGTTACATGAATTTTGAAATGCATCTAGATGAAATTTATAAAAAAGTAATGGGTACTCTAATATATCTAAATAGGGTAAAAGACTCATTTGAAACATCAACTCGTATAATAATTGTCCAGTCCTTAGCTATGAGTTTAATTAATTACTGTCTCAAAGTTTGGGGATGTACAAATAAGACTCAATTACAAAGAATACAAAAGTTACAAAACTTTGCAGCACGAGTGGCTGTTGGCAATGTAAGAAAATACGAGCACATCTCTCCTGTTTTAAAAGATCTAGAATGGATAAAGATTAGAGATAAATATGTTTTTGATATATGTACCTTTGTTTTTAATATACTAAGAAACAATCTTCCTGATTGCTTGTATAATTTTTCTACAGTAAGCTCAGTTACCGGGTTAACTACCCGTCAAGGGGAAGATTTATTAGTACGAAGGTCTAAAACTGATATTGGCTCAAGAGATATAAACATTCGTGGACCTCATTTATATAATCAGCTTCCCAGAGAACTAAAAAATGCTGGTTCAGTGTATACTTTTAAATATAATCTTAAGAAGTTACTCTTAAAGGAAGATTTTACTTGTAAATTTTAATAGTACACCCATCTTTATGATTTGTTTGTTTTAGTATGTCTATATCGTACACCACAGATGTCTATCTGGAACATATATGCATCTTATTTGAATACCCAATGTACGTTGGAAATAAAGTCTTATTATCATTATTATTATTATTATTATTACGGGGGTGAACACAGACAGGTTGGTGCTGGAGAATCAAGGCTGGATGTCCTTCATAATGCATCACAGTGAGCTTCATCATGAGTCTGTCACCTCCTGAGTCAAGAATTCTAACCACTGCACTACCGCAGTCCCTTAAAATGTAACTATAATAATCCCTCCAATATTGAAACTCCTTAATTCAAGTGTACGTTATTCACACTCCACCAATAAGTATAAAATCCAAAACTACTAACATGGGCTTACTGTCTTTGAATTATAGTACACCAAAACATAAAGATTTTACATAAATTCACTTTCACTAATTGGATTAGAATACTGTACTAGTAACAGGGATTTGATTCACTAAAGGAATCAGTATTCAAGCAGTATATATTTAATTTTACTAAAGGGATCAGAATACATATAATATATTTACTTTCATTAAACAGATAATAAAAGTACATATGTTTGCTATTGCTGAATGAATCAGAATACAAGTACAATAATACTTACACTTAATGGATCAGCACACATCAGACTATTAGTAACAAGTATTTTGCTTTAACAAATCGAATCAGAATACTAGTAACACTTATTTACTTTCACTAAATGGATTAGAATACATCAAACTACAAATAACACATTTATTCTAAATAAAAGGTATCAGACGAGCAACACGTATTTACTTTCCCTATATGGAATGAAATACAAAAAGAATTTAAATGGACTCAACATCTTATGGCATATAAAATATATAAGAGAGTCAGCTGTTACAGTAACAAGATGTCAAGTAAATACTGTTAGCTGGGAATGGGAGTATCTGTCTCGTAGTAAGATTTGTAGCTCGTGGAGGGCTGGTGCGTGACTGCTTCTGTCCTTCACACCTCCAGATTCTAAAAATGTCTTCAGCATTTTCTTTCTTCAAAAAGCTAATCTATCATCTCATGGCCTAATCATGCCTTATTTTTAGGTCTTCATTACTTCAACATTCTTCCAGCCTGTTCTTTTCCTATTGTTCATCATTCTCTAATCCTTAAGCTGCTAATTTTTCTTCATTGCAATGTTTATTGGTGCCCAGGTCCTAAGAGGGCAATTTTCTTGGCCTGTCCCAGTATGGCATAAAAAAAATTTACTATCGTAAGCGCAAAATCATAGCAGGTGAATACATTCTTTGGGATTTAAGGAGTGGAATTCAGCTTATATTAATGGTTATTACACTATTCATTATTGAAAGAACAAAGCAAAGCAGGTATATTTTATAATGGGAGGAGCCCAGCTTGCAAAATTTGCAATTAGATCATTTCACTTGTTCAAAAATTAGCAGATAAATCAGACCTTCAAGTTCCATATTCAAAGAACGCTCAATATAAATATTCATTCTTGTGAGTACACAACAGCAGTGCACTCAGTATCATAAAAATAAAAACCAAGATCAACTCAAAACTACAAACAAAACCAAAATTCAACTTAATTACATAAGAATATGACAGCTACACCAACGACATGATCTCTTCAGAAGGCACACTGTAACCTAAGCAGCAAATTTACAAATAACATTAAACTGCCCTCAATAACTGTAGCAAACAAAGCATTTTATATTTACAAAAAAAAAGTTTGCTAAAAAAAATTAAATGCAGTCTTTCATACAAGACACATTTACAGAATACCTTAAGGTTTTCTTTTATAAATCAATATCTTTAAATAACAATGTTGCAATTTCTGGGCTAGAATTCGTCAATGGATAATCTAAAGGGAGTTGCAAAAATAATCTGCTATTAAAAAAAATGAGTGCATTAAATGAAACAAAATGCACCACATTATCTATAAAACTAATGACAATATATACAGCCACTGCTAAAAAGGCCTCTAAAAAGCAGAGCCCAAATTATATAATAATCAGCTATACTGTAAATAGAAAAAGTGCATTAACTGAAACAAAACACACCACATTACCTATAAAACCAATGACAATATATACAGCCACTGCTCAAAAGCCCCTAAAAATCAGATCCAAAATTAAATACTACACTAAAATGAACTAGATATACTTGCATAAATTGATATTCATTTTGTTTATCCTTCGAAAATAATTACGCCCACGTATCATTTAAAGTGAAAATTACTTCGCAAATTGTAACTACATTAAAAAAGTAGTACTGGCGCATTTACCAAAATTGCTGACAAGGACTATCATGAATTGAGAAATCTAAACTAAGAAGTTTTTTTAAACAGCATTTCTTTATGTTTATCAGATATATATACAGTGATCCCCCGCTGGATCGCGTTTCTTGGTTCGCGTTTTCACTGTAACATGGTTTTTTTTGCCAAAAATAATTGTAAAATACCTATGTACATGAGTATGTCATGTAATTACCACTTCATTCACCATAATTTTATCTATCACTTTCATATAAATTTACGTTGCATGCTGTTATTTATGAAGTAAAGGGTGGTTTGTTAACAGTACAGGGAGGGTTTATAGTGTAAACGTAAAAATAAATTAAACAATCTATGTACATATAGGCTGATCCTACTTCGCGGTTTTCCTGTTTCGCGCCGAGTCCCAGAACCGAACTACCGCGATAAGGGGGGGATCACTGTGTATATATATATATATATATATATATATATATATATATATATATATATATATATATATATATATATATATATATATATATATATATATATATATATATATATATATATATATATATATATATATATATATATATATTCAGCGTCAAAATATAAGGCCCAGGTGAGCACACGATGTTGATCAGTTAAGTGAATGAAGGAAACATAAGAAACACAATTGCTATTCCTATGCTTTACCTTTAATTACTTTGAATATTTCCTCCTAGTACTCTGTGGGGTTTATCTTTCATTGTATACATTCCTGAAGTCACTTAGGAACACTGTTTGCTAGTGATTGTAGCAAGTCAAGTGGCGGGTTTGCCCACAAGTGACACACAGCCGTTTCAAGCCTAGTAACACTTGACTTGTCCACTTCCCTTAATTTTCATTTCATATATGACCTCTCTGGTTCCCAATGTTGATATTTCTAGCAAAAATCTATCATCAATATTTTCTGCCTTTGCGTGAGGCGTGGTTTCCTACGAGTACGAAATCTGTGGCATCCTACATCATCATGGATACAGCGCTGCACTGTCCTTAACGATACGTGCTGTAAAATGTTGCAGTTAATTTCCTTCACTTTGTTTGCTGTGATTGAGGGCTGGTTGTCAACTAGTCTCTTGACAACGTTCACTGTCCTCTGTGTTATTATTTTGGGTCTTCCAGTCTTAGACTTGGCAACGGGTAGGGATCATTGACCTGTGTCCCGGTACTCCTTGGTTAGGCGTTGAACACTACTGAGGCAAACACCTGTTTCAACTGATATTTCCTTCATGGTGTGGCCTACGTTTAAGAGAGGAATGATTGCTCTGACATCTTCTTTGGTGGTCTGCCTCTTTGACATCGCATTTTAGGAATGAAACACACAAAGTCCACAACAACACGGAGGCTTAAACAACACACACTGCGGGAGGCGTGACACATTTAAACATGAAAAATAACTGACAGATAACTGACAACACTTAATTTATGACGATTGCGTCAGCTGAGTGTCCTGCCTGATGTACGATGACACTCAATGCCACAATGACTCACAACGGGAGAAGTTACAGAGGCACAATGGATTATCGTAACAATCAAGAAAGCTGACACTCCTGCGCCACATATACTGGCGCTGACTGTATATATATATATATATATATATATATATATATATATATATATATATATATATATATATATATATATATATATATATATATATATATATATATATATATATATATATATATATATATATATATATATATATATAGGGAGTCCTCATGTGACGTCGTTTCCAGTTACGTCGTTTCGAGTTTACAATGGCTGCTAAAAAAAAATAATAATAAATAAAAAATAAAAAAAAATAATTAAAAAAAATAAAATCATCCATTTATTTTTCATTTTTATATATTCATAAATTTGTTTTTGTCTAGCTTCCCTTACCCTTCCTTCCTAGTGGTTCTCTAGGGATCAAAAGTTGGACTAGTTGAAGTAGCCAAAGGTCATTTCACAGATGATGATAAAGAGATGTGTACATGTTTATATGAATATTTCTTATCTGTATTTTCCAATGAAAACTTGGAATATATTCCTGAGGTAGAATACAAATACACAGACTGTCCCGATAATATACTTAGTACAATAAATATTAGGAGAGAGGATGTAATAAAAGAAATATATAAATTAAAGCCTCGTAAATCTCCAGGACCTAATGAAATTTATACTAGAGTATTAAAGAAGTGAAAGGCAGAGCTTAGTTGTCCACCAACTGCACTATTCTATAATTTTATAAAATTAGGATTGGTACCCAAGGAGTGGAAACTGGCAGATGTGGTACCAATATCTAAAAAAGGAGAATGGGTTAAAAAGAAAACCTATAGACCTGTATTTTTTCTTTTTAAATTCAATATAATTTTTCAATATAACAAACTGTATATAATAATAAATAAATAAAGCCATTAGCTTGATAAAAAATGAGATACTAGCATAATATTTTTTATGTTTATAAGTGTGTTTTATATTGTATAGTTTTGTTTTCTATAGATTATGTATTGCTTGTTCTTTTGCCTTCCAGACTCACCTGACTGACCCTGTCTCGTCAGCAGGTGACATAGCAATCTTTCTCCTGATAAGCAAGTTTCTCCCACCCTATGTAAGCACATCACATGAGTACAGCATACTGTACAGGTACTATTTACAGTTACATACTATACAGTAACACAGTACAGGTATTGTAGTGTAATATAGTACAGATATTTTTATGTATGTGTTGTTTCATTATACTGTACAGTACTTGTATACTGTACAGTACCTGCATATTATGTTAATTTTAAAGTTTAGGAATAGTAGTAAGATTAGTTTTAGTAATTTTTAAGAACCATTAGGAACATAGGGCTCATCTTTAATATTTTATTATTTTCTTTTTCACCTAGGTTCGAATCTAAGTGAGTTCCGACTTACATCGATTTTCGACTTAGGTCAGCTGTCAGAACGAAACCCTGACGTTATATAAGAGCTCCCTATATATATATATATATATATATATATATATATATATATATATATATATATATATATAATATATATATATATATATATATATATATATATATATATATATATATATATATATATATATATATATATATATATTATACACCTAGTTCGCTTTTTACGAGTGTTGATAATCCGCGAAATTGGAATAACGCCCCTAAAAAATAATAGTAAATAAATACGAAATACACGAAAAACGCCCATGCAAATAAATTAGAAAAAAAATTTCATTTTAGTAAATAATCGACCGCCTCGATGCCATGTGCTTCAGTGTCTCTTTACCCAGCATACTGCGTGGATATATCACTTGTTCTAAATGTATGTTAAGGTTTGTATATCGTCAGGAAAAAAGCGTGAGAGCGCATCAGCTGATACGGAGGCGGCAAAATGCTTGCAGATAGAGGTTCGTTCTCCCGCATCCTCCTCCTCTTCTACCGCTTAATGCGATCGGAAATTATGAAGAGAATGGAAAAAAAGCATTAAGAACAAACAGCAAACAAACTTGTGATACAATATCGTCAGGGAAATTGCATGCGATGGTGCATCAGCTTG
>JAXCGZ010001144.1:12500-15000 GCA_037179515.1 Halocaridina rubra
TACCTATATGACTTTCCTCATAAACTTCTAGCCAATTTTAGCTCCTTGGTGGGTTATATACAACAGTTATTATAATGCTCTCTGACCCAGTATTTATGCGAGCAACAAGAAATTCCTTGAACTCACTTTCTATAGCCAAGTTTATTTCTTCAACTTGAATCCTTTCACTTATGAGCAGTGCTATCCCTCCACCAGTCCTCTCAGATCTTCAACCCTTAATATTCTGAAGTCCTTAGGAAAAACTGTGACACTGTTTATGTCCTCACTCAACTTAGTCTCTGCAATTGCTACTATATCTGCCTTACTGTTGTGAATCTTATCTTTTAATTTTACTGCCTTACCAGCTAATCCATCAGCATTTTTGTATAGCAATCTTAATGATGCCCCATCCCCTGATCTTCTGTCATTATCTTCTTTATCTCCCCTTTGTCTGGAAGAACTCTGAAATGAAAATTTTTCTTCTCTTCTTCATTTCTTTCCTCATTTAACCTTCTTGTCTCTTGCAGCAAGTTTTTCATCTTTTCCATCTCTTCCTGTGTTCTGTATCGTCTGATGAACACTTCTTTGAATTCTTGAAGGTGTTTTAGACTTTTTCTCATCAATATTTCCCTACATGTTTCCCCTCTCTCAAAGGTTACTTTTGTTGGTCTCCGCTTTCCTTCCCTTGAATATTTGACTAGTTGGTGAATGTTTACAATATCCTCAGGACCACAAACTACTCCAAGCTTTCTTATCAGGTCTACAACCCTAGCCGTATTTTCTTCAAGTCTTCCCTGCCATGTTGGCTCCTGGGATTCGCTTATGCCTGAGATTACCACTGTCTTCTCCTTATCAAGTTCCTGTTTAATCAGTGGATTTGCCCTTTCCATCACAACGTCTTTCATTTTTTCAATTACTGTCTCTTTATAGTCAACTGTTTGTATGTTTTCCAGTGTCACCACCTTTACAGCCTCTTTTACTGCCACATTCCCCTTTAGTGTATCAGCAAAGGAAGATTTCATGGCATCTTGTTCCTTATTCATCTCCTGAAACTCTTTTCTAAACTGTTCAATGTTTTCCTTAATCTGGACATTCCAATTTGCAATCTTGTCTCTCTCTGAAGAGAGCAGTGAACTAACATCTAATTCATTTAGGTTGTCATTCATCTGTTTGTTGTTATCTTCTTGTTCAGAAATTCTGGTTTCTAGTTCACTCTTTTCCCCTTCCAGCTTCTTTATTCGTTTTTCTAGTTCCTTTCTCTCCTGCCCTTGTGCTTTATTTGCTTCCTCCAAAAATCTTATTTCCTCTCTGAGTGTCTCATTCTCTCTCATTTCTCTATCCATATTCGGAATTTTATCATCAAGGCGTATAACCATTGCCTCTAAATCCTTGATTTTCTGTTTTAATCTCCTAATAGCTACCCCTCCTCCTGCTGCTACATCCCATGGAGATCCTTTATCATCCCTCCCCGACCCATGGGTAGGGGGGGAAGATTTGGGACAGAGATGTCCTCATTTTCATGTTACCCCTTTCACAGAATGTGAAAAAAACTGAGTTTTTGATCTGAAATAGTTTATAGAGATGAATATCACTGAAGTGCTGAAGTGCTTCATAGATTTGGTATTTCATTAAAAGGTTCATTTATGTTTTTATCCTTGCTCTCATTGTATCCTTCTTAACAGAAAAAGAATTATGTGAATTCCTTCATTTCACCCGTTGAAGTCTTAGTCTAATAATTATCACTTGATGTACTTGTGTCAAGATTTTCAGCTATCATATACTCCATTCTTTTCAGAAGATATTCATGACCTATAACTAGAATTATTCGAGGCTTGTCTTATGTGCTTGATTTAATATGTTTGAAAATTGTGGCATTAAGTTACCAGAGGAGTCTTTTTAAGTTGCAATATGTGTGAAGCAAAGTGAAATAATCTCCAAACAGTCATATACCCTAGTATATGTCATATGTCACTGCAAACTCTGTAAAGTTTAAATTATAGAGAAAAACCAAAGAATTGTGTTTATAAAAGCTACCGTACTATCATAATGCATTCACGCTCCCTCTTCGGAAAATATTGGTTGAATTAATATGTATTCATTTCTTTTTATGAACTGACAAGCGTTGAAATATTGATAAATTCATATTTACATAAAATAAAACCGGAGAAGGACACGATAGGTTTAATCTCATACTAAAAACAAATATGAAAGTACAGTTCACGCATTAAATAAAAGTTAGTGACAAGCGTTTTTCTTCTCTTGAATAGATTTTAATTGAACTGCAGCTAAAATATCAGTGACATTAAGTGTGCTTTAAGTTATTTCTCGAGCCTCCCGTCACCAGTGCTAATCTTCTTCTAATTACATCGGCAACTTTTCCTAGGTTGCGACAATTCAAAGGCAGATGAGTGAATAATACTACTGCGCATCCATTAAAAAGGAGTTTGCACAAGTTTGAAAGGATATAGTAGTGCAATCGTATTATTTGGAAAGTGAAAAATGTATCATGCTGTCTGCTAGG
>JAXCGZ010001145.1:2500-5000 GCA_037179515.1 Halocaridina rubra
AAAATTAACACAGTTGGTAGTTGAATTTTTTTCACATGAAAGAAAGATTTTAGCAATTATCAGTGAGACGCAACTCATTTTAAATAGACTCTTCAGAACTAAAATATATCACTGAATAAATTCTCTCTCTCTCTCTCTCTCTCTCTCTCTCTCTCTCTCTCTCTCTCTCTCTCTCTCTCTCTCTCTCTCTCTCCTCTCTCTCTCTCTCTCTCTCTCTCTCTCTCTCTCTCTCTCTCTCTCTACTGATATGTGACGAGTATTTGATAGTTTATGAACGAGGGTGAAATATTCCACGAATTAAGTTATGTCAGACCTGAAAATTATGCGAGAATTTATGAATAGATAAATAAATAAATAAATGTTTTATTTTCCATACAAGAATTTAAGATGATTTATTTAACCAATTTTGTTCTACTTTCACAATGAAATGTCTAAAAAAAACGACTTGAATGACATTTCAAAGGAGTACAATGAATGTTAATCGTCATCGAAAAGTTATTCATTAAATCTTGTTTTTTTTTTTTTTTTACCTTTGATAAACTAGGAAACAACTAATATTAAAATGAAAAGCGCCTTAAACTGAATTATCATTGATGATTATGTGTGATCGTCAAGGACTCCATTTTCTATTAAGGGTTAGGACGGTGGCTTCGTGCGAAGGACTTTGGTTTTGGCAAATGCTACCGATACCCTGAGGGAATGCCCGTTTTTCCCTCAGACCTTGGCGAGCCTCCAACCCACGACCTGAAGAATCAAAGAAAGAAGCGTTACCGCTCGACACGGCAGCCTAATACTCTGAAGTATAATCAATTATCATTGATGAATATAATGTAGAATATTTAGTTAGAGGAAAAACGCGTGCATCCCCGTCTTCAGCATGATAATATAATAATAATAATATAATAATAATAATAAACCTTTATTTCCAAAGTACATTGGGTATTCAAATAAGATACATATATATTCCAGATAGACATCTGTGGTGTACGATATAGACATACTAAAACAAACAAATCATAAAGATGAGTGTATCATTAAAAATTACAAGTAAAATCTTCCTTTAAGAGTAACTTCTTAAGATTATATTTAAAAGTATACACTGAACCAGCATTTTTTAGTTCTCTGGGAAGCTGATTATATAAATGAGGTCCACGAATGTTTATATCTCTTGAGCCAATATCAGTTTTAGACCTTCGTACTAATAAATCTTCCCCTTGACGGGTAGTTAACCCGGTAACTGAGCTTACTGTAGAAAAATTATACAAGCAATCAGGAAGATTGTTTCTTAGTATATTAAAAACAAAGGTACATATATCAAAAACATATTTATCTCTAATCTTTATCCATTCTAGATCTTTTAAAACAGGAGAGATGTGCTCGTATTTTCTTACATTGCCAACAGCCACTCGTGCTGCAAAGTTTTGTAACTTTTGTATTCTTTGTAATTGAGTCTTATTTGTACATCCCCAAACTTTGAGACAGTAATTAATTAAACTCATAGCTAAGGACTGGACAATTATTATACGAGTTGATGTTTCAAATGAGTCTTTTACCCTATTTAGATATATTAGAGTACCCATTACTTTTTTATAAATTTCATCTATATGCATTTCAAAATTCATGTAACGGTCAAAATAGACACCTAGGTTCTTTACCGAGTTCATTGGCTTAATGATATTACCGTTAAAATTTATATGAAGATTGTCATCAACTTCTGATAATAATTGTCTGGATCCGATAAGAATAGATTGGGTTTTAGTTTCATTAAGTAACAGACCATTTTTTAGAAAGTAACGTTTAGCCATATACAAAATTTCTTCTGCTCTACGAATAATATTTTCTAAATCATTAATTTCTCCTTCAATTAAGATTTGAGTATCGTCAGCATATTGAATGACATAACAGTTAGGTAAATATTTTACTAGATCGTTTACATATATTAGAAAAAGTATAGGTCCTAGGATCGATCCCTGAGGGACCCCAAACAATACCTTCTTGCGACTTGAAACTACATCTTTTATTCTGACTGACTGGTAGCGGTTTTTTAAATAGTTCTCGAACCAGCTTGGGTCAATGTTCATTTTTTTGCATTTTTCTAATAAGATGGTATGGTGTACACTATCAAAAGCTTTAGAAAGATCGAGTAGTAGTAGCAATGATATTTTCTTATTATCTATATTTTTGTATATTTCATCTGATATTTTCAATAAGGCAGTTTCAGTTGATAATTTTGGCCTGAAACCGTGTTGACTTTTTGCAATAAGTTTATTTTTTTCAAGAAACTCACTTAACTGATTTGCAACAATCTTTTCAAGTATCTTTGATAAAATTGGTAGTAAAGAGATTGGTCTATAGTTAGAGACGTCGTCAGGATTTCCATTTTTAAAACCAGGAATTACATGGGGATTTTTCCATAAATCTGGGTAAATATTGGTAACTATGGAAGTATTGATTATTACCGTCAGATAATATGCTATTACAAATAATGAATCTCTAATAA
>JAXCGZ010001145.1:10000-15000 GCA_037179515.1 Halocaridina rubra
TATATATATATATATATATCTTCTTCGTCTACATCTTTTCGCACATTTATGTGGGGTCGATGTTTCTGGCCAGTTATCTGTACTACCCATATTTTGGTTTGTCAAATATTTTTTATGGCCGGATGCCCTTTCTTCCACCAAGCCTCCCCATCTACCCGGGCTTGGGACCGGCACGAAGTTGAGGCTGGCTTGCCCCCCCCTAAGTGGCTGGGCATTTATATATATATATATAATATATATATATATATATATAATATATATATATTATATATATAATATATATATATATTATATATATATATATTATTTATTATTTTTTTTTTTTTTTGGGGGGGGGGCCTAATTGTGCTTACGGGAAAGAGCCCAAAGCTCGTATCTTTCCGTCTCCTGATTGGTTCCAATTTGTACTTAGTGATACTTATCATGCCTGTCCTTTAAACTATGGCTTGAGTTAGCATTAACTAACTCCTCACTAAGAGAATTCCAATTATCAACTACTCTTACACTAAAAAAGCACTTCCTTACATCCTGCAATGAAGTTTGCTTACGAAGCTTCAATCAATGACCTCTAGTTCTAGAGCCAGCCATATCAAAATATCGATCCCTATCCACTCTATCACAATCATGAAGGAATTTAAAAACTGTCACCATAACCCCCTTCAATCTTTTAGCTACGAGTGATGGTAAGTCTTATTCCCTCAGCCTCTCACCATAACTGAGATTGCGTATTTCTGGCACCAGTTTCGTGGATTGCCTTTGAACTTTTTCAAGCTTAGCTACGTACTTTTTCAAGTGCGGATTCCAAAAGGGGGCTGCATCCTTAAGTTTTGTCCTCACATAGGTTACATAAATATTTCTGAACATGTCCTTGTCCATGTGCCTGAAGGCTACCCTTGCATTTGATAAGAAAGCATATGCTGCCCTTATTATTCCATTTATATATATTTCTGGAGACAAATCTGCCAGTATACTTGCTACTAGATCTCTCTCATTTTCTGTTTTTTGAAGTTGTACTCCTGCCACCTTACACTTTGAAGCATTGAATTTCATTAGCCACTTTTTGACCACTCATGCAGACTATTTAGAACTTCCTGAAGTTCTCTACCATTGTTCTTGTTTCTTACTTTCTTCACAATCGTTGCATTATCTGCATACATATTCATGAATTAATTTACAGACTCTGGTAGCTCATTTACATATACAAGGTACAAAAGTGGCCCTAAAACTGAACCCTGTGGAACTCCACTACTAACTCTTCTCCCTTCAGATACTGAATGCCTTACTCTAACCCTCTGTTCCCTTCCTTCTATGTAAGTTTTTATCCATTCCAAGACATTTCCACCTATTTTAGCCATTGCTTGCAGCTTCTTAATAAGTCTCGCATGTGGAACAGTGTCAAATGCTTTCTGGATGTCTAGGAATATGCAATCTGACCAGCCCTCTCTTTCCTGTAAGATTCGGCTTACCTCATCATAAAATTCTAATAAGTTTATTACTGTTGATCTACCTTCTCTGAAGCCATGTTGTCTCACTGTCAAAAGGTTGAAGTATTCCAAGTGAAGAGATATATGGTTCCTTAGTAGTTTCTCCATAACTCGGAAGATAGGTATCACATTCGCTTGTTTCCAGCATCTTGGAATCTCCCCTGACTCCGGTTACCTTTTAAATATGATAAGTATTGCCACTGATATTGAGTTTGCGCATTTTTAAATACATGTGGGGATATATCATAAAATGCTAATAAGTTTGTTACTGTGGATCTACCTTCTCTGAAGCCATGTTGTCTCACTGACAAAAAGTTGAAGGATTCCAAGTGAAGAGAGATATGTTTCCTTAGTAGTTTCTTCATAACTTGCAAACTTTGCTGGTCAAAGAAATTGGTCTATAGTTTAGAGCCGTATCCCTCCTTCCCTTTTTGAAGATAGGTATCACATTCGCTTGTTTACAGCTTCTTGGAATCTCCCCTGACTCCAGTGACTTTTAAATATGATACTTATTGCCACTGATATTGAGTTTGCGCATTTTTTAAGTACATGAGGGGATATATCGTGATTACCTAATTGTGATTACCTAATTGTGTTTACGGGAAAGAGCCTAAAGCTCGTATCTTCCCGTCTCCTGATCGGTTCCATTTTATACTTAGTGATACTTATCATACCTGTCCTTAAAACTATGGATTGAGATAGCATTAGCTACCTCCTCGCTTAGCGTATTGCAATTATCAACTACTCTTACACTAAAAAAACTATTCCTTACATCCTGCAAAGAATTTTTCTTACGAAACTTCAAAGTATGACTTCTAGTTCTAGTGCCAGCCATATCAAAATATCGATCCCTATCCACTCTGTAACAACCATGAAGGAGTTTAGAAACTCTCACCATATCCCCCTCAATCTTCTAGCTTCGAGTGATGGTAAGTCTAATTCCATCAGCCTCTCATCATAACTCTCCTTCTTCCTTCGACCTTAATCCCACTGAATAGCAGGGTCGGCTGCTCGAGTCAACTTCCTCCACCTGTTCCTATCCCTTGCATCTCCCTCCTCCAATCCAACTTCAATCAAATCCCTCCCCACCACGTCCATCCATCTGATCCGCTGGCGCCCCACACTCATTCTCCCTATCACTGGCAAGTTCTTAGCCCTCCTGATTGATTCCTCCTCCCCTCTTCTTACTACATGGCCATAGTATCAGACGAGCTTCCCTAGCCTTCTCTATGACATTACAAATTCCACACATTCTTCTTATATCTCAACTCTCTCTCCTCTCCAGTAATGATATTCCAGCAATCCATCTAACCATCCTCTTTTCTGTTCTCTCCATCAGTCCCTCCTCTCTCCTCCAAAGTGGCCAAGCTTCTGCCCCATATAGCAGTACAGGCTTGACCACTGTCTTGTATATCTTCATTCTGAGTTTTAACGGCATTTTCTTGTCTAAGATAACTCCAGTCACTTCTTTCAATTTTCGCCATGCTTCCCTCACTCTCTATCTCACTGCCTTCTTAAGTACCTCCCTCCTCTGTTAATACTGATCCCAAGTAGTTAAACTCACTGCTCTGACTTTGCACTGTACCATCTGCCATTTGGAGGTTTACTTCTTCCTGACCTCCTTTACTACTGACCATTAGCTCTGGCTTTCCTGGGTTTACTTTCAATCCTTTCTTTTCGAGGATTCTTTTCCATGCTAAATTTTTTTTATTGTAGTTCATCTTCTGTGTCTGCTATAATGACCAAATCATCGGCAAACATCAGTTCCCACAGCTCTTCATTATTTCTTAACTCTCTTGTCAAAGTGTCGATAACAACGAGGAACAAAAACGGACTCAGAGCTTATCCCTGATGGAGGGCGACCTCCACAGGGAATGCCTCAGTCTTCCCATACTTTGTCTGTTCGGTGGTTCCTGTCCCCTCATACATCATCTTCACTGTTCTTACGAACTTCTCTGGTACTCCTCTCTTTCTCAAACACCAATACACCACTCTTCTAGGTACACTATCATACGTCTTTTCAAGACCACAAAACACATGTAAACTTTTTTGTTTCCTTCTAAATACTTTTCTTGGACTTAACATACTATAGAAATTGCATCCACAGTGCTCTTTCCGTTCATAAATCCAAACTGCTGTTCATGTATATCTATCAAGACTCTCAACCTTCCTTCTACTAATCTTTCTAATATCTTAAATACATGCTCCAAAAGCTTTATTCCCCTGTAATTCCCACAAGCTAACACGTCTCCTTTCTGTTTATATATTTTAATCATCCAACTATCATTCCAGTCCCTTGGCATTTCCTCTACATCCCAGATCTTATCCAACAGTGTATGCACCCACTCTTTTCCTAGATATCCCAAAGCTTTGATAATTTCTATTGTTACCTCTGACTTTCCTGCAGCTTTACTTGATTTTCCTTTCTTTATAGCATTTTCTACTTCACTTTTACTGAAGTTTGCTATCGGTCCTTCTACTGGAGGGACATTTTCTAGTTCTTCACAATCGTTTTCAGTGTTTAATATTCTTTCCACCTTCTCTTGACTTCTCCTTCCTCTATTAGGATATTTTCATTTTCATCTTTTATGATTCCTACTTCTCCTACGTCTTGCCTGTTTTTTCTTCTCGATTCTGCAATTTTGTAAATCATCTTTTCTCCCTCTGGCGTTCCCATCATCTCATACCACTCTCTCTTTGCTTCTCCCTTTGCAATGGCTACCATTCTATTTGCTACTCTCTTTGTTCGTCTGTACTCTTCTCTTGTTTGGTGGTTGTTGTTTTCTTCCCAGGTTCTTTTGGCTATACTCTTCTCCTTCACAGCTGTTGAATATCTTGATTCCACCACCATGTTTCTTTTTCTTGCTGCTGCCTACCACTTGTCCTGCCACGCATGAGTGGTCAGAAAAGTGGCTAATGAAATTCAATACTTCAAAATGTAAGGTAATGAGAATGGGTACAAGTGCAAGAAGGCCCAAGCTTGACAACTCGGTGGCTGGAGTACAATTTCAAGAGACAGAAAATGAGAGAGATCTAGGAGTAAACATACTGGCAGATTTGTCTCCAGAAATACATATAAATGGCATAGTAAGGGCAGCATATGCATTCTTATCAAATGTAAGGGTAGCCTTCAGGCACATGGACAAGGAAATGTTCAGAAATATTTATGTAACCTATGTGAGGCCAAAACTCGAATATGCAGCCCCCTTTTGGAATCCGCACTTGAAAAAGCACATAGCTAAGCTTGAAAAAGTTCAAAGACATGCCACGAAACTGGTGCCAGAAATACGCAATCTCAGTTATGATGAGAGGCTGAGGGAATTAGACTTACCATCACTCGAAGCTAGAAGAGTGAGGGGGGATATGGTGACAGTCTTTAAATTCCTTCATGGTTATGATAGAGTGGATAGGGATGGATATTTTGATATGGCTGGCTCTAGAACTAGAGGTCATAGTTTGAAGCGTCGTAAGAAAACTTCTTTGCAGGAAGTAAGGAAATACTTTTTCAGTGTAAGA
>JAXCGZ010001145.1:20000-25790 GCA_037179515.1 Halocaridina rubra
CATGCTAAAGCATTTGGGATTTAGGATATGTACTTATGTAATTTGCTAGGTTAGGTTAGGTTAGGTTACGTTTGGTATTGTGAGATGATTTTCGGATAGGCTTGTTTAGTAATTTAATTTGTACTTATGGTGTAGGTGCCGATGAATATTTAATGATATATTTCTTAAACATATATATATATATATATATATATATATATATATATATATATATATATATATATATATATATATATATATATATATATATATATATATATATATATATATATATATATATACACATATACCTGTATATATATATATATATATATATATATATATATATATATATATATATATATATATATATATATATATATATATATATATATATATATATATATATATATATATATATACATGAATGGATATGGGTACGTAAGGAAATTGAAAGAAGTTTTGAGATTCTTAGTACTTTCAAGTTTATAACTTATCTTCAGAGGAATATGATGATAAGTAATAAACTCGAAAGTACTAAGGATCTCAAAATATCTTTCAATTTCCTTACGTACCCATATCCATTCACAAATTCAGAATATTCGCTTATTTCTCGTGAAATAGAATCATATATATAAATATATATATATATATATATATATATATATATATATATATATATATATATATATATATATATATATATATATATATATATATATATATATATATATATATATATATATATATATATATATATATATATATATATATATATATATATATATATATATATATATATATATATATACATATATATATATATATATATATATATATATATATATATATATATATATATATATATATATATATATATATATATATATATATATATATATATATATATGTGTGTGTGTGTGTGTGTGTGTGTGTGTGTAATTACCTAATTGTAATTACCTAATTGTGTTTACGGGAAAGAGCCCAAAGCTCGTATCTTCCCGTCTCCTCATCGGTTCCATTTTAGACTTAGTGATACTTATCATACCTGTCCTTAAAACTATGGATTGAGATAGCATTAACTACCTCCTCGCTTAGCCAATTCCAATTATCAACTACTCTTACACTGAAAAAGTATTTCCTTACATCCTGCGAAGAAGTTTTCTTACGAAGCTTCAAACTATGACCTCTAGTTCTAGAGCCAGCCATATCAAAATATCCATCCCTATCCACTCTATCATAACCATGAAGGAATTTAAAGACTGTCACCATATCCCCCCTCACTCTTCTAGCTTCGAGTGATGGTAAGTCTAATTCCCTCAGCCTCTCATCATAACTGAGATTGCGTATTTCTGGCACCAGTTTCGTGGCATGTCTTTGAACTTTTTCAAGCTTAGCTATGTGCTTTTTCAAGTGCGGATTCCAAAAGGGGGCTGCATATTCGAGTTTTGGCCTCACATAGGTTACATAAATATTTCTGAACATTTCCTTGTCCATGTGCCTGAAGGCTACCCTTACATTTGATAAGAATGCATATGCTGCCCTTACTATGCCATTTATATGTATTTCTGGAGACAAATCTGCCAGTATGTTTACTCCTAGATCTCTCTCATTTTCTGTCTCTTGAAGTTGTACTCCAGCCACCGAGTAGTCAAGCTTGGGCCTTCTTGCACTTGTACCCATTCTCATTACCTTACATTTTGAAGTATTGAATTTCATTAGCCACTTTTCTGACCACTCATGCAGATTATTTAGATCCTCCTGAAGTTCTCTACCATTGTTCTCGTTTTTTACTTTCTTCACAATCTTTGCATCATCTGCAAACATATTCATGAATGAATTTACAGACTCTGGTAGGTCATTTACATATACAAGGAACAAAAGTGGCCCTAAAACTGAACCCTGTGGAACTCCACTACTAACTCTTCTCCATTCAGACACTGACTGTCTTACTCTAACCCTCTCTTCCCTTCCTTCTAAGTAACTTTTTATCCATTCCAAAACATTTCCACCTATTCTAGCCATTGATTGCAGCTTCCTAATAAGTCTCCCATGTGGAACAGTGTCAAACGCTTTCTGGAAGTCTAGGAATATGCAATCTGCCCAGCCCTCTCTTTCCTGTAAGATTTGGCTTACCTCATCATAAAATTCTAATAAGTTTGTTACTGTTGATCTACCTTCTCTGAAGCCATGTTGCCTCACTGACAAAAAGTTGAAGGATTCCAAGTGAAGAGAGATATGTTTCCTTAGTAGTTTCTCCATAACTTTGCAAACTATGCTGGTTAAGGAAACAGGTCTATAGTTCAGAGCCGTATCCCTCCTTCCCTTTTTGAAGATAGGTATCACATTTGCTTGTTTCCAGCATCTTGGAATCTCCCCCGACTCCAGTGACTCCTTAAATATGATACTTAGTGCCACTGATATTGTGTTTGCGCATTTTTTAAGCACATGAGGGGATATGTCATCGGGACCTGTAGCTTTATGAACATCTAAATCCATCAGCGCTTTGCATACCTCTGTGGCTGTAAGGTTGATGTTCTCTAATACCGGCCCTTGAGCTTCTATCACTGCAATCTGAGGGGGTGGGGTATTTTCTACTGTAAATACTGACTGAAACTCCTTGTTCAATTCTTTGCAGATCTCTTCATCCGTCTCAGTGATGCTTCCATCCGCTCTCTTTAGCTTTAAAACCTGTTCTTTTACCTTCAGTTTTCCTCTGATAAAGCTGTGGAAAAGCTTGGGATTTTCCTTAGCCTTCCTGGTGATGTCCCTCTCATAATCTCTCTCTGCCTCTCTCCTTTTACTTAGGTAGTCATTTCTTGCTCTTTTGTAGGTTTGCCAGGCATTTATGTTTTTTCTCCTCCTATACCTTTTCCAGCATGTGTGTGTGTGTGTGTGTGTGTGTGTGATTACCTAATTGTGATTACCTAATTGTGTTTACGGGAAAGAGCCCAAAGCTCGTATCTTCCCGTCTCCTGATCGGTTCCATTTTTAGACTTAGTGATACTTATCATACCTGTCCTTAAAACTATGGATTGAGGTAGCATTAACTACCTCCTCGCTTAGCGAATTCCAATTATCAACTACTCTTACACTGAAAAAGTATTTCCTTACATCCTGCAAACAAGTTTTCTTCCGAAGCTTCAAACTATGACCTCTAGTTCTAGAGCCAGCCATATCGAAATATCGATCCCTATCCACTCTATCATAACCATGAAGGAATTTAAAGACTGTCACCATATCCCCCCTTACTCTTCTAGCTTCGAGTGATGGCAAGTCTAATTCCCTCAGCCTCTCATCATAACCGAGATTGCGTATTTCTGGCACCAGTTTCGTGGCATGTCTTTGAACTTTTTCAAGCTTAGCTATGTGCTTTTTCAAGTGCGGATTCCAAAAGGGGGCTGCATATTCGAGTTTTGGCCTCACATAGGTTACATAAATATTTCTGAACATTTCCTTGTCCATGTGCCTGAAGGCTACCCTTACATTTGATAAGAATGCATATGCTGCCCTTACTACGCCATTTATATGTATTTCTGGAGACAAATCTGCCAATATGTTTACTCCTAGATCTCTCTCATTTTCTGTCTCCTGAAGTTGTACTCCAGCCACCGAGTAGTCAAGCTTGGGCCTTCTTGCACTTGTACCCATTCTCATTACCTTACATTTTGAGGTATTGAATTTCATTAGCCACTTTTCTGACCACTCATGCAGATTATTTAGATCCTCCTGAAGTTCTCTACCATTGTTCTCGTTTTTTACTTTCTTCACAATCTTTGCATCATCTGCAAACATATTCATGAATGAATTTACAGACTCTGGTAGGTCATTTACATATACAAGGAACAAAAGTGGCCCTAAAACTGAACCCTGTGGAACTCCACTACTAACTCTTCTCCATTCAGACACTGAGTGTCTTACTCTAACCCTCTGTTCCCTTCCTTCTAAGTAAGTTTTTATCCATTCCAAGACATTTCCACCTATTCTAGCCATTGATTGCAGCTTCCTAATAAGTCTCCCATGTGGAACAGTGTCAAACGCTTTCTGGAAGTCTAGGAATATGCAATCTGCCCAGCCCTCTCTTTCCTGTAAGATTTGGCTTACCTCATCATAAAATTCTAATAAGTTTGTTACTGTTGATCTTCCTTCTCTGAAGCCATGTTGCCTCACTGACAAAAAGTTGAAGGATTCCAAGTGAAGAGAGATATGTTTCCTTAGTAGTTTCTCCATAAGTTTGCAAACTATGCTGGTCAAGGAAACTGGTCTATAGTTCAGAGCCGTATCCCTCCTTCCCTTTTTGAAGATAGGTATCACATTTGCTTGTTTCCAGCATCTTGGAATCTCCCCCGACTCCAATGACTCCTTAAATATGATACTTAGTGCCACTGATATTGTGTTTGCGCATTTTTTAAGCACATGAGGGGATATGTCATCAGGACCTGTAGCTTTATGAACATCTAAATCCATCAGCGCTTTGCATACCTCTGTGGCTGTAAGGTTGATGTTCTCTAATACCGGCCCTTGAGCTTCTATCACTGCAATCTGAGGGGGTGGGGTATTTTCTACTGTAAATACTGACTGAAACTCCTTGTTCAATTCTTTGCAGATCTCTTCGTCCGTCTCAGTGATGCTTCCATCCGCTCTCTTTAGCCTTAAAACCTGTTCTTTTACCTTCAGTTTTCCTCTGATAAAGCTGTGGAAAAGCTTGGGATTTTCTTTAGCCTTCCTGGTGATGTCCCTCTCATAATCTTTCTCTGCCTCTCTCCTTTTACTTAGGTAGTCATTTCTTGCTCTTTTGTAGGTTTGCCAGGCATTTATGTTTTTTCTCCTCCTATACCTTTATCAGCATTTGTCTCTCCACTCCTTAGCTCTTTTACACCCATTATCGAACCATTTCTCTCTGGCATGAATTACACCTACTTTGGTGACAGGTATGCAGCAATCTACTATCTTCCCATATTTCTCACAAAAGATGTCATACATTTCTTGTACTGATTTGTTGTAAAATAAGGTTCTCCAGTCAATAACTGCAAAAAGCTCATTCATTTTGATGTAATCTCCTTTCGGATAGTTCCTCCTCATGTCCTCAGTGCCTCTACTCTCAGGAAGAATGTCTTCAATGATATACTCCATCAACAACACACAGTGGTCACTCTTTCCAATTGGTGGTTCATACTCAATATTTTCAATATCCAACACATTATCTGTGAACACCAGATCAAGTAGTGATGGCTCATCCCCACCCCTGGCTCTTGTTGGTTCCATTACATGTTGGTGTAGGAAATTCCCTTGTACGCAATCTAGGAATCTTGCCCCAAAGGAGTCCTCACCACTGTGTGGGTCAAGATTTATCCAATCTATCTCTTTATGATTAAAGTCTCCCATAATCAAAATCCTACATTTTTTCTCCCGCGCCATGTTAACAACTGAGTTTATGACTTCAATCGTACCTATATGACTTTCCTCATAAATTTCAAGCCTATTTTGGTTCCTTGGTGGGTTGTATACAACAGTTATTATAATGCTCTCTGACCCAGTATTTATGCGAGCAACAAGAAATTCCCTGAACTCACTTTCTATAGCCAAGTTTATCTCTTCAACTTGAATCCTCTCACTTATGAGCAGTGCTATCCCTCCACCAGTCCTCTCAGATCTTTCGACCCTTAGTATTCTGAAGCCCTTAGGAAAAACTGTGACACTGTTTATGTCCTCACTCAACTTAGTCTCTGTAATTGCTACTATATCTGCCTTACTGTTGTGAATCCTATCTTTTAATTCTACTGCCTTACCAGCTAATCCATCAGCATTTGT
>JAXCGZ010001146.1:0-10000 GCA_037179515.1 Halocaridina rubra
TTTCTCCTTCAATTAAGATTTGAGTATCGTCAGCATATTGAATGACATAACAGTTAGGTAAATATTTTACTAGATCGTTTACATATATTAGAAAAAGTATAGGTCCTAGGATCGATCCCTGAGGGACCCCAAACAATACCTTCTTGGAACTTGAAACTGTATCTTTTATTCTGACTGACTGGTAGCGGTTTTTTAAACAGTTCTCGAACCAGCTTGGGTCAATGTTCATTTTTTTGCATTTTTCTAATAATATACTATGGTTTACACTATCAAAAGCTTTAGAAAGATCGAGTAGTAGTAGCAATGATATTTTCTTATTATCTATATTTTTGTATATTTCATCTGATATTTTCAATAAGGCAGTTTCAGTTGATAATTTTGGCCTGAAACCGTGTTGACTTTTTGCAATAAGTTTATTTTTTTCAAGAAACTCACTTAACTGATTTGCAACAATCTTTTCAAGTATCTTTGATAAAATTGGTAGTAAAGAGATTGGTCTATAGTTAGAGACGTCGTCAGGATTTCCATTTTTAAAACCAGGAATTACATGGGGATTTTTCCATAAATCTGGGTAGATATTGGTAACTATGGAAGTATTGATTATTACCGTCAGATAATAAGCTATTACAAATAATGAATCTCTAATAAAACGAAAACAAATTCCATCTGATCCATATGCATTAGAGTCTTTCAGATTTTTTATTACTAAGATTACTGTATTACAATCTACTGTAGTAGGGTTAAAGACATCAGTACTTCTATTGAATGCACTATGTTCTTCCAAATTTACATTATTATTATTATTGCTACCATCATCACTATTATCATTACCATTACTACCACCATCATTATTATTTACACCATTATCAACATTTCTATTATTATTACTACTACCATCATCATTATTATTACCACCATTACTATTATTGATTTCATTTATTATTTCTTTTTTTGTTTTTTCAAAGGTTTTTTTCCCCACTTCAGCGAAAAAATTATTGAACTCTTCTGCTTTAGCACTTACATCTACCTCATCGGGTATAATTGATATGTTACTACTTTTATTACAGTTATTGGAAAGCATGGTTTTAGCAATTTTCCATGTATCAGAGATATTGCCTTTAGCGTTTTGAAATTCATTTTTGTAATACTGTTTCTTACTGTTACTTAATAATGATTTTACTTGTTTCTTATGCTCTGTAAACTTTTCTCTTAAAGGGATATTATCTCTTTGTAGTTTTACTTCATTTTGTAGTTTGTCTCTTTCTTTCATAATGTTTTTTATGTCATCTGTTATCCAAGGAGCGGGGGGACGAAATATTTCTCTTGTCACGAGTGGTGCACATCGATCTATACATGATGATAAGACACTGGTTAAAATTCTTACTTGTTTATTTATATTATCGGTATATAGAATTTCATTTAATTTATGTACTTCATTCATAAGTAAACTACAAAGTAATTCTTGTGAATAATTTCTTAAGCATCTGAATGTTTTAAAGATTGGTTGTCTCTTTGGTTTGCGAATATTTAGGGACGTTACAATTTCCTCGTGGTCTGCTATAGGGCTTGGCATTACGTCACACTTAGTTATCATATGTTTGGAGTTTGTTATTACTAGATCGATTTGGGAAACTGAAGTGGGAGTGATTCTAGTTGGTTTATTTATAATCTGTTCTAGATTTAAATTCTTAATAAGTTTACTCATTTTATTTTCTCTTTTTAGTTGATCATCATTAAAATCGCCATATATAAAAACTGGTTTGTTTTTTAAAATTATCTCCTTAAAAACGTCCAAAATATAGCTAAAGGAGGTTACCGAGGCTTTGGGGTGGCGGTACACGCAGCCTATGATAATAGAAGGAAACTTTTTATGTTGGACAGAGATCCATTTATCTTCCACTCCTTCGTGCTTCTCAGTTTCAAGATTTAGTTCAGTGGCCTTCAAATAATTTTTAACATATAAACATACACCTCCACCTCTACCACTGTCATAGCGATAAATATTATATGAAGGAATATTAATAAATGCATTATTAATTGACGGATACAGCCATGATTCGCTAATGCAAAGAACATCAATATTTTCTTGTACAAGCTTATGTTCAATTTCTAGTATATGGGATAACAGGGATTGTGCATTTATATGTACGACAGATAATCTATCATTATATTTACAAGTAACTTTCACATCGACAGCAGTAACAGCAACAGCAGGAGACGAGGTATTACCATGTTTCATTGGGGTGGTATCCATAGTCATAGTTGTAGTTTCGACTGTATGATTCTGCTGGGAATTCATCATTGTAGTGTGTTCTGGGGTTAGCCCATGGATCCTGGTGTCTGTACCTGCCGTTGGATGTGTAATGCTGGTTTGAGTACGTGCCGTGGTATGATCGGGCCTTCCCAAAGTTTGTATGCCTAGGTGAGTGTCTAGGGTTGTAAGAGCCATCACTCCAGGAGAAGTCTCTTGTGCTTGGACGGCGATAAGAGGGGTTTGTATCGTGTCTCTTTCTGTAGTCTCGCATATAGGGGATTGTTCCATTTGCTCTTTGCTGTTTATTTTGGTATGACCATTGTTTGCTCCCACGAAATGGCTGGACACTTGTGCCTGTAGGCCATTGATTCAGTTTGTAAGGCACATATTCAAATCCTTTCGATATCTTAGTCTTATGCATATTGAGGTCCAGCAGGATCAGCCTTTTGGGACTACTCGGTGTTGATGGAATCCGTCAAATGTGTCTGAAGCAGCTTTTAGACGGGTGCATATTAAGGTACGGCAGGGGCAGCCTTTTTGAAAACTTCGCTGTGTTGATGCTATTCATCAAATGTGTCTGAAGTAGTTTTATTTGGGTGCATATTGATGTCCGGCAGGGGCAGCCTTTTGGAAAACTCCTCGGTGTTGATGCCATCTATCAAATGTGTCTGAGGTTGCTTTTAGTCGGGTGCATATTGATGTACGGCAGGGGCAGCCTTTTGGAAAACTACTTGGTGTTTATGCTATCCATCAAATGTGTCTAAAGTAGTTTTTAGTCGAATGCATATTAAGGTGCGACAGGGACAGCCTTTTGGAAAACTACTCGGTGTTTATGCTATCCATCAAATGTGTCTAAAGTAGCTTTTAGTCGGGTGCACATTAAGGTGCGACAGGGGCAGCTTTTGGAAAACTACGCGAGTTTGATGCAATCCAGAGTCTCTCATAGAGACGAAAAGTCTTCAAGTGCGTTATTCAAGTATATTTAAGAGAATATAAATCAATACCATTGATTACAGTGTCCTGGTATGCTAATAACACAATTGGCTGTTTTTAAGACGTATTTATTATCAATAAGTTATTTTATTAATGTTTTTCTCAGAAAATCCTGTCATTAGCAGCGCGGTTATGTCACTTGGACAAAGTATGCATCGTTTGTCAAGAATTTGGGTAAAAAATTTTGGGATTATAATATTATTTTGGTGTAAGATTTGTTTAAATGAATCATCTCATCTGTTTTTGATAATGCTTGGAGCAAAAAAATTCAATATGCTGACGATACTCAAATCTTAATTGAAGGAGAAATTAATGATTTAGAAAATATTATTCGTAGAGCAGAAGAAATTTTGTATATGGCCAAACGTTACTTTCTAAAAAATGGTCTGTTACTTAATGAAACTAAAACCCAATCTATTCTTATCGGATCCAGACAATTATTATCAGAAGTTGATGACAATCTTCATATAAATTTTAACGGTAATATCATTAAGCCAATGAACTCGGTAAAGAACCTAGGTGTCTATTTTGACCGTTACATGAATTTTGAAATGCATATAGATGAAATTTATAAAAAAGTAATGGGTACTCTAATATATCTAAATAGGGTAAAAGACTCATTTGAAACATCAACTCGTATAATAATTGTCCAGTCCTTAGCTATGAGTTTAATTAATTACTGTCTCAAAGTTTGGGGATGTACAAATAAGACTCAATTACAAAGAATACAAAAGTTACAAAACTTTGCAGCACGAGTGGCTGTTGGCAATGTAAGAAAATACGAGCACATCTCTCCTGTTTTAAAAGATCTAGAATGGATAAAGATTAGAGATAAATATGTTTTTGATATATGTACCTTTGTTTTTAATATACTAAGAAACAATATTCCTGATTGCTTGTATAATTTTTCTACAGTAAGCTCAGTTACCGGGTTAACTACCCGTCAAGGGGAAGATTTATTAGTACGAAGGTCTAAAACTGATATTGGTTCAAGAGATATAAACATTCGTGGACCTCATTTATATAATCAGCTTCCCAGAGAACTAAAAAATGCTGGTTCAGTGTATACTTTTAAATATAATCTTAAGAAGTTGCTCTTAAAGGAAGATTTTACTTGTAAATTTTAATGGTACACTCATCCTTATGATTTGTTTGTTTTAGTATGTCTATATCGTACACCACAGATGTCTATCTGGAATATATATGTATCTTATTTAATACCCAATGTACATTGGAATAAAGGATTATTATTATTATTATTATTACTCTACTCTCTCTCTCTCTCTCTCTCTCTCTCTCTCTCTCTCTCTCTCTCTCTCTCTCTCCTTCCTTTTTACTTTATATACATACATACATACATACATACATAAATACATAGTATGGCATATGCAAGTAATTACAACACTTATTAGAATATTGTTAAGAAAAAATAAAACAGTTGGTTAAGAAATGTAAGAAAAAACGAAATAAAAAAAAAGTACCACTTTAAATATGATTTATCAACGTCCGATTTTCGTGTGTGACTAATTCATTATAAATAAAAGGTAGTACTTGAGTTATGCCCTCTTAATGAGGCTCCATTAATTCCCAGACTCTCTGATTACAGGTCTGTACTTCAAACCTAAGGCCGCTTTCACACCAAAGTGGCACATCACACGTGGCATGCCACGTGGCACGTCAGTTGAAAACGAACATCGGGAAATCTATGAAACCTTTCACACAAAAGTGGCGTGGCACATGGGACCTTGCACGTGGCATGCCACGTGGCACGCCAGTTGAAAACGAACATACGGAAATATATGAAACCTCTCATACAGAAGTGGCGTGTCACATGGGACGTCGCACGTGGCATGCCACATGGCACGGCAGTTGAAAACGAACATCCAGAAATATATGAAACCTTCCACACAGCAGTGGCGTGGCACATGGGACGTCCCACGTAGCATACCACGTGGCACGCCAGTTGAAAACGAACATGCGGAAATATATAAAACCTTTCACACAAAAGTGGCGTGGCATATGGGACGTGTCACACCACTTCTGTGTGAAAGGTTTCATATATTTCCCGATGTTTGTTTTCAACTGGCATGCCACGTGCGACGTGCCACTTTGGTGTGAAACCGTCCTAAGTAGGCCTCATTGTAAATTTCATGTTGGTATTTGGAAACCGCTTCCAGAAGTGCTACTTCTGAGCGATATTAAGTGCTACTTCTCAGCGATATTAAGCGCTACTTCTCAACGATATATATGATCGTGAGGACTGTGATTGTGTAATGCCTCTTTATAACTTATTGACTGGGTGCATAAGTCACCGTGGCTCAAGCGGTAGCGTCCGCGACTTTGAGGCGTCAGGTCGAGGGTTCGCGCCCCGCCACGGTCTGAGGTTAGCAAGAGCATGCACTCAGGGTAACGATTACATTTGCCAAAACAAGTAATTCGCAAGATGGCGACCGTCCTAGTCTTTGGTTGAAAAGGGAGTCCGTGACGTAAAACACACGCAGTAACTGGGTGCATAAATCTTTAATTAAATTTGTTTTTGACGTTTATAATTAACCTGTGTTTGATTGCCGATATTTTCTCTTTTATATGCAAATAGCTTCAAGACCAACTCTTATTCTTTTGTAGGTAATGAGTAGTTGTTCCTCGAGGGACTTCGAGTAGCTCGAGGAATCTCTTATTGATGATTTAATTTTAGGGTCTTACCAGGTGAAGGTCGACTTAGTTTAATTGTCTTTGGAGAATGAGGCTAGAATTCTTACATAGTACGGCTAGATGTTTATATTTGAGTTAGTTTTGTAATGGGTTTGAAAGGTATCGCTGAAATTAGAATGATAAAGAATGTCGTACGGCATCGCATACACATGCCTATAGCCGCTAGAGAGCAGAGTGCGCTCTCAGATACCCGCCGCCACCAGGATGGCATACAGAGCCCTTGTCAGTTTTAGTCTGAAGTCAATACTTGCCGGGGGCAGAACTTACGTTCATCGTTAGACACCTTCCCCTAAGGGGGCGGGAATAGTGAGTTTTGTGAAGGATTTGAAAGATATCGCTGAAATTAGAATGATAAAGAATGTCGCACGTCGTCGCATATACATGCCTATAACCGCTAGAGGGCAGAGTGCGCACTCAGATACCCGCCGCCACCAGGATGGCATACAGAGCCCGTGTCAGTTTTTGTCTGAAGTCAGTACTTGCCGGGGGCAGAACTTACGTCCATCGTTAGACACCTCCCCTTAAGAGGGCGGGAATAGTGAGTGACAGGAACTATAGAAATGGGAACTTTGAGGAAGAAGTTAGTTCAAGTTATCTATAAATAAATTACTGTTAATTGAACGATGCATCTCTATAACCGACCTTGCTACCTATAATACATGGGTCTGAGGTTAGCAAGGGCATGCACTCAGGGTAACGACTACATCTGCCAAAACAAGTCCTTCGCAAGCAGGCAACCGTCCTAGCCCTTGGTAGAAAAGGGAGTCCGTGACGTAAAACTGAAACAAGTGTAAGAAAAACACTATACGTCAAGAAGATGATAACATAGCTAGCAGTTAGAATATAGCTGGCATTTTTTTTTCCGTAAAAGGAAAAGGAATAGAGAAAACTAAGATAATTGTAAGTTATTTATATTATATAATTTCAATATACAGAGAAATTTTTGGTGTCATCGGATGAAACCTCTTAACCTCTTAAACCTCTTAGTGCCAAAGTAGTGCCACTTAAGAGGAAGGGAGAAAGAAATAGGGGTCAGTGAGAGAATGGATGACCTCGTCAGTAAAAATAGGTTTCAGGTTAATATAAATACTAAAGTTAACCATTTGCTTCGGTTGCAAGTATGACTTGTTCAGGACGTAGTCGGTAATAAAATCACAGGAAATATGCCACCGGAAAAATGTCATAGGGAAAAAGTCACGGAAAAAAGTAACAGGAAAAAAAACAGAAAAAGGTCACAGGGAAAAAATGTCACAGGAAAAAAGTCACACGTAAATAAAAATTACAGGTTAGGTTAGACTTGTCCTTTGACTTCTTTAAATGCATTCGTTCAGGATGTGCATTTTTTTTCCTGGAGTGTGCCAGACTTATTCTTGCTTTCCAAAGTTTTCACCGTATTTATATATATTCTTCCTCTACCTGCGGCTCTTCCTTATTTTGACCCTGTCTCTCACTAACCCCATTCGGTTCTTGCTATCATGGACCTTTTGACCAGTCAGTGTCACCTCTCTCAGATCACACTTTACTATCAATCTTGACCTTTTTTTTTATTTATTTATTCAGATAACTGTACATGGGGACATGTGCACATGGGCACTTCCAGTGATATTGCAGTTGATTAACATTACAATCTATTTGGTTATGTATAAAGAAAATATTAATATAATTTGTAATTAATTTTAAATATCATAGCAAGTAATTAATAACAAAATATAGTGTAATAATTGATTGATGGCAGAAGAGCACTCTGCGATTATTAATGAAGAATAATATTATTATGGTTTACATGTATTAATAGCAGACGAGCACTCTGCGATTATTAATTAAGAGTTATATTTGTAACAATATTTGCATCTTGACCTTGTTGATGCCTTCTCGTCCCGTTCATTTTTTTCAGTAACTTTTACATAATTGTTTTCTTTGCTTTGACTTATTTTTCTATATCATAGGTATGAAATAATGGACCTCATGAAGAATTAGGACCTAAATTTTATCAGCGGTTAGGTTAGGTTAGGTTAGGTCAGGTCAGGTCAGAATTTGAACTTCGCCATTATCAGCAACCACCAACTAAAGATTACGGACCTCAAATGTGCTGGCACACGTCCCCATGTAATGTTTTATATAAAAAAAAAAATTTAAGATTTAGGCGGTTAGGTTAGGTCAGATTTTGAGCTTGGCCATTATCAACTGCCACCAACTGAAGATTACGTACCTCAAACTTTACTCCAACTGAAGAGTTAGGCCCTATATAAATTTCTGGTCCCAATTTTTCTTGAGGTCTGAAATAACTAAGAACTAGAGCCACCAACTGAAGATTACGTACCTCAAACTTTACTCCAACTGAAGAATTAGGCCCTATATAAATTTCTGGTCCCAATTTTTCTTGAAGTCTGAAATAACTAAGAACTTAAGCCACCAACTGAAGATTACGTACCTCAAACTTTACTCCAACTGAAGAGTTAGCCCTTATATAAATTTCTGGTCCCAATTTTTCTTGAGCTCCGAAATAACTAAAAACTTATGAAAATTTGAACGAAAAAATTTATGAAATACTCTCATTTGGACATCTAACAATTCGTTTGGACCTGAAAATGCTGACGCCATGTGCGACCTGTTGTAAAGGATATCGTACAATATAGGCAAAAATTCTCGTGAATGGAGGTGGAAATAGGCAAAAGAGATGTAACTGGAGAGAGGTTTTGAACATAAAGTCAAGAAAAATAAAAAAGATAAAGGAAAAGGCATTAAATGTTTCGTTAAATGTGGAGCTAATTACACAACAGCTGTAACATAAACCAACGCATCAAATATATTAAATTCTCACTCTCTTATTTACTGCTCGTCCGACACCACTTGGATGGTGTTGGGTTCTGGGTCTCGTTGTGGTTTGTTACCGTTCTAATTAGAGGGAATCGGAGAGGCGGACGAAAGAAGAAAAAGAGGAAGAAGAAGAATATTTATTTTTATTTATTCAGATAACTGTACATGGGGACATGTGCACATGGGCTCTCCCAGTGATATTGCAGTTGACAAACATTACAATCTATTTGGTTATGTATAAATAAAATATTATTAGAGTTTACAATTGATTTTAAATATCTTAGCATAATGACATGACATGAGAGTTAGAAATGTGAAGAATAGAATTTTAATTAAAAAAATGTCGTCAGAAAATTAATGTTTAATGTATTTTATTAACTGATACAGCAAGTAGATTTTTTTTTTTTTATGATTGTGACACCAGGACGGGCCCCAAAAAAATATAAAATAAAACAGCCCTCATCGGGCCTGGGCACGAAAAATACATAAAGAGAAACAGAGATAGAGAGTGTAATGACTTATCAGATGTGAAGAGATAATAAAAGATGTGTGATGAATATCCAAGAAAATTCAATGTAGCTGTAGGCATAGAATCAGAACCATAACTGAAGGAAGACTTAACATCGAACTGTCCTGGACAGCCCTATTTAAGTTCAAAAAACCTTCAGCTGTAGTATTGCAACGGGCGGGTGGTGCCATGAGCCAACCTACTACCTAGCACTATGGTAGAGGAAATAATAATTATAATTATCACATACAATATTTACGTAGGATGATAATAATAATAATAATAATAATAATAATAATAAAAATAATAATAATAATAATAATAATAATAATAATAATAATAATAATAATAATAATAATAGTAATAATAATAACTAATAATAATAATAATAATAATAATAATAATAATAATAATAATAATAATAATAATAATAATAATAATAATAATTTTGAGGCCTGTAGAACAGGAATCCACAACTTAGTGCACTGAGTCATAGAGGTGTTAAAAGAGAAATGGCCAAGTTTCTCTTTTAACACCTCTATGACTCAGTGCACTAAGCTGTGGGCTCCTGTTCTACAGGCCTCAAAATTATTATTATTATTATTATTATTATTATTATTATTATTATTATTATTATTATTATTATTATTATTATTATTATTATTATTATTGTTATTATTATTACTATTATTATTATTATCATTATTATTATTATT
>JAXCGZ010001146.1:15000-25745 GCA_037179515.1 Halocaridina rubra
TGGGTATACGCTAAGTACAGGATATAAGTTCTCTGGGTTGCAAAAGCGCACACAAAGTTCAAAGTAGCTCAGGCCAAGAGGTCTGAAGTCCTTAAGCTTTGTGCACTCTGCAATGTAGTGTACTAAATTGTTGCCCCCTTCACACTCACATAAATGGCATTTTGAGTGTTCTGGGTGCTTTCTACCAGTTTTCTCGCAATTCACCTCCCATATATTTCTATAACCAAGTCTTATACGGGCAGCAACTCTATCACAGTCACCTGTAAGCATTTTACCCATGCTGTATTTGTGTCTCAGCCTTCTGAAGTTTTCATAATGTTGGATCGAACAGCTGCTTACATGTTGTGTGAGTGTAGAAAGTTGTTGCTCTTCCATAATCTCATTATACAACATTGTTTTAAACTGAGTCAGTGTGGTTATAGATTCAGACACTGAACTCTCAGTTGCCATTTTTGCCAGCCTGTCAGCCTTTTCATTACCTACTATCCCAACATGGGAGGGTACCCATGAAAACTTAACTTGGAGTTTAAGTTTTGCGCAATCAATAAGAGCCTCTTGAATTTCAGCCATGTGAGTTTTGTAGGAGCTTTTTAATGATCTCAGTGACAGAAGCGCACTCTGCGAGTCACAGAATATGATAGCATTTCTTCTAGCACTGAGAACATGTTCAATAGCAAGTTTTAGACCAACAATTTCACATTCGGTGATTGATGACCATTTTGGCATACTCAGTGCTTTGTCAAATATTTGCTGCCCTTCAAAATTTTCATAAACTACAATGCTGCACCCAGACCCTCCTGCACTGCTTGTGTGAGACCCATCAGTGTAAATGCAGAGTGTTTCATTGTTAGTTGGGAAACTAGTTTCAATAAAGGCTTCAATTTCATCTAACCATTGATGTTTTTTAATAATTGGAGCAACATTCGGACCAGATGATAATATTGGAAAGAGAATTTCTGGCCCAATCCTCTTGCAAGGATTTATTAATCGTTGGTCATAGTCTACAAATCATGAGGCCGTTTCTACCTTTGGATGGGGTAGTGTTTGTAATGGGGGAGTGATTTTTTCATTATTGCACAATAGTGTTTTCGTCAGGTAGTCACCGTGGCTCAGGCGGTAGCGTCCGCGACTTTGAGGCGTCAGGTTGAGGGTTCGCGCCCCGTCACGATCTGAGGTTTACATAGGGCATGCACTCAGGGTAACGATTACATCTCATAAAACAAGTCGTTTGCAAGAAGGCAACCGTCATAGCCCTTGGCAGAAATGGGAGCCCGTGACGTAAAACCGGAACAACAACAGGTTTTTTTTTTCTTTTAAAAAATGAGGGGTTTTTCGGTAAGAAAAAAAAAACGTTTATCGTCTCGTAGTAGGGGCATGTTCGTTTTGGGACATTGGCCCTATTTGTAAGTACATGGGGACTCTGTTTAAGAAAGAAGGCCTTTTGCTGTCAAGAGGGAGGGTCATTTTCATGTCAGCAACGATCGATGTTCCGGTTTTACGTCACGGACTCCCTTTTCTACCAAGGGCTAGGACGGTTGCCTTCTTGCGAAGGACTTGTTTTGGCAGATGTAATCGTTACCCTGAGTGCATGCCCTTGCTAACCTCAGACCGTGACGGGGCGCGAACCTTCGACCTGACGCCTCAGAGTCGCGGACGCTACCGCTTGAGCCACGGTGACTACCTGTCAGCAACGACCGATATATCTACTTATTTTTCTACAGTTTAAATCCATTTTTTATATGGGGTCGCTGTTTCTTGCAAGCCTTTTCCACTTTTTTGCCGTCTTGCTTATCTGTTTCCTTAGTCCCTTATTCCGCATGTTATTTGCTATATGATATATTTCATGTATAATATAAGAACTAGGTTTTCCTTATTATCATATATTTATACTCTCCTGCCTGTCCCAGGTGTGAGGGTTTGTGCATGTTCTGATTTCCTCAGGACTGGTTATACTTCCTGTACGTTATAAAACTTCTTCCGCGAAAGAGGACGATAATGCCTCCATCGTGTTCCCCTGCGTGTCGTGAAAGTCGACTCAATGGGGGCGGAGCGAGAGGACACAAAATCCCCTCCTTTGCATTTTCCTACCACAGAGAGTCAAAGTTTTTTGTTTTCCCATCCAAGACCGAGAATTTAAGCTGTGTACTGGCAGATTACTGCTGTGGCTGGGCATCACAGTGAGGGGTTGGGGCTTGCCCCGGCTGACGAATACCCATTGTATAATGGAAATAATGATTTATTATTGACAGCCTCTTCCTTTTATAATGGGAATTATCACCAAGGAGCTAAGAGGAGTGATTAAAGATTGAGGTGTGACTTAGCTTGTGATGAATGTGTTCTTTGGCTCGGCCACCTCCCTTACTAGTGGAAATTGGGCCATTGTATATATGTTTTGTTTTATGAGTGTGTCACCGGGACAGGTAAAAACTGCCCCATCAATAAAGGCCCGGGCATTAGAAAACACCAAGACGAAGGAAAAGAAAAAGGTTAAGGACAAGGCAGAGATGAGGTAATGTCACACAAAGGAAAACTACAGAAAAAGCAATCAAAGTACAGAGGAGCCAGAGATATGGAGGACTAGGCCCTGAGATGACGATAGATCCGCTTTTTGAGGGATGATAGGTCAAAAGAATTTAGAAAGACAGAAGGAGGAAGAGAGTTCCAGAGTCTGGAGGTAGATGGCAAGAAGCAGTCGCTGCACCGACCAATCATTGAGCTACAAATCTCCACACAGTACCTGTGAGATGAGGCTAGAAGTAGTAGTTGAGTATACTGCTCTAAACACTCGGGTTCTTGATGTCGTTGTTAAATAATTCCATATTCTTCCTCAGGTGAATAGGGTCTTTGCCTCCACCTTTGGTTTGGTCATTAATCACTCCTTATCGAAGGAGGAAGAAGTCCCAGTGGGGGCTCTAGGAGGAGAATTTCAGAGATTTCGAAGATAAAAAAAAAATTGTGGAGTAAGTCTTCTCTTCGTTATACTATTATTATTATTTATTCTTTTTTTTTTTTTGGCTGTCGCCTGTTTAAAAGAGCTTTTATTTACTTTGAAAATAATACAAAAAATCAAGAAGAATTTCAGTGCTATCAAAGAAGATTAAAAAGAAATGTGGAGGAAATCTTGTCTTCGTTATATATTTTTTTGTTTGCTGTCACCTGTTCAAGAGATATTTTTTCCGCTTTGTAAATAATACAAAATTGATATTTAAAAGTTATTTTATCAAAGTCAGTACAAAACTATTGTATATTTATTGCATAAAAGATAACATAATATCATAGCATTAATTAATACTTGTTTTAAAGGCTGTGGTATAGTTGGTAGCACCTTGACGCCGTGATTATGTTTCGTACGTTCGAATCCAGGCCAGAGACCAAATTTTTCACACACACACACACACACACAGGAACTTTGAATAATTGTATCCCGGCTGATTGTCTTTCATTATTTTTATTCATCTTTTTTTTTTTGGCAAAATTAACTTAGATTAATAATAATAAAATAAATACCTAATTAGCCTTTAGCATCCTTAATACTAATGAAACTGCAATTTGGATCTATAGCGATAATAATCCTTGTATTATGTGTCATTATCAGTCCCCAATATGGGGGTGGTCACCATTTGTGGCTGGGGAATTAAGGCTGGTTGACATTTCTAATGCCCAGCAGTGGGTTCGATCTCGGATCTGTCAACTCCCGAGTCGAGAACTTTGACCACTCGACCACCGTGGTCCTCGGATCGAAAGAGAACATTAAAAAAATTATAAATAATTAAGGTTTATGTTATATTATGAACGTGGTCGGTCATAAAACTACAGGAAGCAATGTCAGGTTAGGTTAGGTTATTTTATATTTTTCCCTATGACTTATTTCCTGTTATTGTTTCCTGTGACATTTATCCCGTAAATTTTTCCCTTTGACTTTTTTCCTGCGCCATTTTTGCTTGGTTTCATTATGGAAGTAGTATAGCTTACACTTTAGGGCATGCACTCAGGGTAACGATTACACCTGCCGAAACAAGTCCTTCGCAAGAAGGCAACCGTCCTAGCCCTTAGTAGAAAAGGAACTCCGTGACGTAAAACCGAAACATATATTCTTGAAATATAAATGCGAGTATAAACAGGTACAGACTTAGAAAGTGGAAATTTTTTTGATTAATTAAAAACTAATCTATCATACTTACTAGACTAATGAGTAAGGAGGGCGGAGTCAAGTGACCATTATCTGTTTTGATATGATTGGGTTTTGTTCTTTTAGCATATTTGTGCTAAGAACCTCTGAATGGATGGGCAGGTAAGATATCCCATTTCCTGACCTCAGTTGCCATATTAAGATGTGACTAAATGGCCCTACCTTGACACTGTGCATTGGGGACATACTTCCTGTATTATTATTATTATTATTATTATTATTATTATTATTATTATTATTATTATTATTATTATTAATATTATTATTATTATTATTAGTGTTGGTGTTGTTGTTGTTGTGGTGGTGGTGGTGGTTATTATTATTATTATTATTATTATTATTATTATTATTATTATTATTATTATTATTATTATTATTATTATTTCTATCTATATTCTATCTACCTTGGCTGTTTCCCCCTTTAATTTGGGGGTAGCCGACATCAAACAAAGAAAACAATATGGGGATTACTTTGCTCTATGGGCAATGACGAGGGAGCTAGCGACCGTTCAGAAGGCACTGCTGGAGTTATTATTATTATTATTATTATTATTATTATTATTATTATTATTGTTATTATTTTCAAATAATCTTCAGAATCGAACTTGCGAATTCTAGTTGAAAGCAACATAGCTTCGTGCACTAGATAATACCAGACGGAGGGACGCAGCGGCGTTCATCCGTCTGGTATTATCAGAGGATAACCCAGTTCTCCCTCTTATATACAGCCTCTGTGGTCTAGTGGAATAAGCTGTGTTGCTATAAACTAGAGTTCGTAGGTTCGAGTCCCTATGAAGAAGGGAGATTATTTGAAGGCATTTAGAAATGCGCAATTGCTTTTTATTATTATTATTATTATTATTATTAGTAGTAGTAGTAGTAGTAGTAGTAGTAGTAGTAGTAGTAGTAACAATAAAAACAGGAAAAGGACCGCTAAATATCTTCAGTACGTGTTTCATCGAAGGGCTTAATTTTCTTAATTGCACCGGCAGCCCCCACCCACCTCCCACGACCTTGGCGTATTTAAGTAGGAATTATCGTTGTCAAAACAAGTCTTCACTTAATGCGTATGTCTTTATACATACTTTAACCAGTTAAACTGTGTGTGTGTTCTTTTTATTTGTTTTTTTTTTACGAAAATAAGTTTGATTCGTTCAGATGTATCAATACAGCGATATATCGTCATCTCAGGGCCTAATCTTGCCATATTTCTAGGTCTTCACTACTTTGACTGTTCTTTAAGTCTGTCATTTTCGTATTGCTCATCATTGTCATTCTGCCTTGTCCTTAAGCTGCTGCTTTCTCTTCTTCACAATGTTTTCTTGGTTTCCCTATAAGGGCAATTTCCTTTGCCTGTCCCGGTGTCACACTCATGAAAAAGTCATGCGGGAAATCTTCTCTTATTTTTAGCTTAAGAGACGTGGCGTCTTCCTAAAGGGCTTCAACTGTCGTTAATGTTGCTTGTCCTATGGGTGCATTAAATATACTCTATTTTTTGCATGATTAGAAAACGGGGAAGTACAAGTTTTCCATTTTTTAAAGATAGCAGTATGCAGTCATATATATATATATATATATATATATATATATATATATATATATATATATATATATATATATATATATATATATATGTGTGTGTGTGTGTGTGTGTGTGTGTGTGTGTGTGAGTGTGTATATATATATATATATATATATATATATATATATATATATATATATATATATATATATATATATATATATATATAATCACCATTTTCATTTTTTTTTTAGTTTATATGTAAAATACGCCCCTGTATTTCCCTATGTGTTGGAAGGGCCAACTAAATGGGATAAGGAAGCGAAAGGCTAGCAATCTCTACCTACGTGATCTTTTCCTTACGCATGATATAAGGAACCTTGCTTCTTCTTTAAAGTTTAGGTGGGAGCTTGAATTCTATAGAAAAATGGTAAGAAAGGTGTGATATGTAAAGCAAGTTTGGTATGGCGGTTGAGGGATGGCGAGGAATAATAGAGCTGAATGTCAGATGGAAGGATAGTATAGCACATGATATGCGGGATAAGGGGCTAAGGGAACAGGATACTCGAAGCAAGAAAAGTTGGAAAAGACTAGCAAGAAACAGCGACCCTATGTAGGAATGGGATGAAGCTGAAAAGAAAGAAGGAGACCGCTAAATCAGTATGTATTGGCAGAAGAAAATGCCTCCTGTGCAGAAATAAAAAAAAAATCAGATGTTTTGCAGATTAAGTTTATGTTGGTTAGTAATAGGGCAACACTGACTCTGCAGGCTGAAGATGTCCTCCCGCCAGTCTCGTCACACCATCCATATAATTCTCTCTTTTTTTCCTCTTGCACGTCCACCTTCCACCAACCCGGTCCACACCACAGCTTCCATATCATTCCTCATCATCAGATAGTATATGCAATTTTTTTCCTTACAGGGGCTGATTGTGGTCAGTATAACTAGTATATGTCTGTGTTAATTTTTTTTTTTTTATCTCTGAGGGTTTGCAAGTCCAGGTTGTTTAAACAATCTAATGACACCCCGTTAGTCGCCGATGTTAATGACCCATCAGGTGATTGATTGATTTGGACATTGATTGGTCGTTTCAGCTTCCTTAAAAATGTATCAGTACGACTTACCAGCCATCGTAGGCACATACATTAAGCACGATAAGGGAATGAAAATGAAAATAAGAATATAACAATTTAATGGTAAGTTAACAGAGAGGAGCCTTCTTCTTCTTCTTCTTCTTCTTCTTCTTCTTCTTCTTCTTCTTCTTCTTCTTTGCCTTCTTTGCCTTCTTTTTATTCGTCTTTGCCTTATTTTCTTCTTTTTCTTCTTCTTCTTCTTTTTCTTCTTCTTCTTCTTCTTCTTCTTCTTCTTCTTCTTCTTCTTCTTCTTCTTCTTCTTCTTCAACGTATTAGTGTAATTAAGAATGAGAGAGAGAGAGAGAGAGAGAGAGAGAGAGAGAGAGAGAGAGAGAGAGAGAGAGAGAGAGAGAGAGAGAGAGAGAGAGAGAGAGAGAATACCTTACACTAAGACGTACATTATGACTGATGGCTCCTCTGACTTTCCGTCTGAAATGGCATACAGAATTGTCAGGAATTCATTTCGATTTTTTCTCGTCTGTGATGTAGGAACAGTTAAACAATGGCACTAAGAAAGAAGAGAACGGTGTGCCAAACAATGAGAAGTAATTTATTAATATAAAAATATTTCTATTTATGTGCCATTGCTCCCACTTTCTCTATTTATTTTACAACTTGCATTTGTTTTTGAGAACAAGTGTTTAGGTGACCAAGCCAACTCAAATTAGCTTGACTTTTTTGTCTAGCGAAATCGTGGCTCTCTTCTTTAATATGAAGTTAGATATGAGGGTTTATGGATTGGAAGACGTGATGTGTAACAGAACTGAGTGGAGGGACCTGCAGTCAAGTTCAGAGACCCCTCATGAGGATCCGTTAAGCTGAGGACTACAGAAGAATCTTTTCACTGACTTGTATGGCTTATATATGATGAAATATTATACGTTTTCAAATGATTATTTGCTAAGAAGTGTTTAGGTGTCCACTAAGCATACTGGTATTATCTTCACTCTTTATCTGTTGGATAAATGATCACAGAGTGAAAAAAGAGAGTACTTTAACGCTTGCGAGTGTAATTGCTCATCTTCAGAGGTAACATGTGTGTTAATTTATCTCTCTCTCTCTCTCTCTCCTCTCTCTCTCTCTCTCTCTCTCTCTCTCTCTCTCTTGTGTCATGCTTACTTTACTCTTGCCACCCTTGCAATTTGGACATCAAGTAAAGTTTAGCCACCCCCAGAACGTTAAACAACCTCCTTAAGTTGTTAGGTTAGTTTCAGTCAGTAACTAATCAAACTTAGCAACTTATGGGGTTATTCTTCTTCTGTGGGTTGCTAATCTTTACCTGAATCGAGGCTCTTTCCACGCATTACCTATCTCTCGCTCAGAACTGTCCAGAGTAACGTGCTGAAAGTTTTCTCAGATGATGGAGGGAACTATCTTCCCTTAAGAAAACTCTTGATATTTCTCTCTCCCCCACATCGTCCAGTGATCAACATACACATTTAATTCTCATCTTCAAAACAGACCGAAGTTAACTAGTTGACAGAACAAATGCTATGCAAATACTCCTTTTAAAATGTTTCAAAATTATCTTCTTCCTGTAGTAGTAGTAGTAGTAGTAGTAGTAGTAGTAGTAGTAGTAGTAGTAAGCCATGGTAGTTCAGTGGTAGAACTCTTGAGTCAGGAAGTGATAAGGCTGAGTTCGATCCCGCCACAGGGGCGTTAGGAAGGGCATCAAGCTTTAATTTTCCAGTTCCAACAGAAGTGACTGAATCCATGTCCTTGTCTTCTCTAAAACGATAACGTATATATTATATTTAAAACTAAATTTTTTTTATTTATGTAATTATAAGGAATTTGAATTTGTATTGTTGGTATTCTTAATATATGTGTAAAGATTTTCCTTTATTCATTAAATTATATATATATATATATATATATATATATATATATATATATATATATATATATATATATATATATTAAACAATTTTCGTTTCTTCTGTAACATCATAGCCTTAGTAAGCTCATCCCTGTCCACAGTGTCGATTTTGTATAGGTAGCGAATACTTCTCCATCTGGTGGGCAAGATGAGAAGTACCTCTTCCCTCATTGGGGATGGGATCCTGGGATCCGTCCCTTTTAGTCGACAAAAAGATAAGGGCATTTTATGTTCCAAAATAAAGCCTTTTTCTTAAGAAACCAGTACTAATATGTTTATTACTCTAATGAACCTTAATAATGGTTTAAAATTAAATAAGCATTTGTGATTCATAAGCTTCGCAATAGTGAAACGAGAATCGCGTGAGGATTGACTTTAAATTAAGATTTACTCGCACATAGGAGCCAATGAGGGCCCCGCCGTAGGGTTCTTGTCTTCGGAGGAGAGGCCTTACCCCTCCCCCATTTCCCAAGGTCCCGGGCGACCTCCCCCGGTATCTTTTTTTCTTCTTTTGGGTCTTGTGGGGATGTGAGGAGCTAGCGAGTTCAGTCGCAGCCTAGCTGGTGTGGTGGAAGGATGGAGTGTGACACTTTTTACGAGTTGGGTCCTCCGCCCGATATGCTGTTAAATGTTCCTCCTCCGCCTATCCCGCCTTTTATGGCCGAATTTGTGAGTCGATTAGCAGCCGAAGGGATAAATTTACGCGAAGACGATAAAGGCTTTGCCGAAGAGGATAAACCTTGCCATCTTTGCCAGTGGGCGAATGGAAACGGCGTTGGATATGTGGAACTTGCGCAAAAAGGTAAAACAATAAAAATTATACAATAATCAACGTGTCTTTTGCAAGCAAAATTAAATTTGATTATTTTTTTTAACCTATATGTTACTTAAAATTACGAATAAATGGTATTTTCTGGCACTGTCAATCATTACCTATTAATGAAAAATTATTTTTATTATTAATATTATTATTAATTATTATTATTATTATTATAACAGTGAGCGTTCGAAAATGGAAAAAAAAATAATCCGGAAAAAAATTACCTAAGAAATTCACGTTGAACTACAGGAAGAATATGTTAAAAATAAATAAATAAGAATTTTGAATGTTTGTGAAAAGTTAATTTTTCACAGTGAATGACGTGGATGAAAAGTAAAAGAAAATAGTGAAAAAGAGGAGACAAGATTCCGTGTAAAGAGAAAAAAACTGGCGAGAAGCGAACTATTGATTTCTGAGCTCTCTCTCTCTCTCTCTCTCTCTCTCTCTCTCTCTCTCTCTCTCTCTCTCTCTCTCTCTCTCTCTAATGAAATGAGCCAGGACAAGGAAAACAAGGCCAAGAAAACAATAGAAATAATAAATAAATTTCGAGAGTAAAATGTCTGTGTAGTGTCTTGAAAAGGAATTCGAAAAGTTAATAATAATAATAAATAATAATAATAATAATAATAATAATAATAATAAGCCATATATGATATTGGGAATTTCAGAAAATGCAATATTCATCTACAACTATTACTACTACAGCTGCTACCACTACTACTACTACATCTAATAATGATAATAATAATAATCATCATCATCATCATTATTATGTTTAGCTCTATTTGCTGTTCGATGATAAACAATTCCTTTACAATTCCTTCAACAAGATATATAAAACAGTTGATGCCTTATTTATTTATTAAGAGAAATATTTGATTTCAAACATTATTTTAATGAGTTTTTTTTTTATTTCAAACATTTTGTAGAACTTAAAATGTTTTCCGTAGGGTTTCATTGAGTCTACCTAGCTAATATCTTTATTATCAATGAGTTTGTTTAAAAAAAATATACCCCACCTGTTTATATATACTTTCATAAATTATAATAATAATAATATTATTATTATTATTATTATTATTATAATTTTGTTGTTATTATTATTTTTAAATAGTAGTTATCATATCTACGTTTATGTGCAGATTTGGATTATTATTATTATTATTAAATAGTAGTTATCATATCTACGTTTATGTGCCGA
>JAXCGZ010001147.1:12500-25695 GCA_037179515.1 Halocaridina rubra
TCTCAGTCCCACACTCACTGGAAAATACTCACTCACTTCATTCCCTACCCTAACACAAGCTCTACTGCCCTCATGCAAACTCTTCACTGCATGCAACAATTTACCATTAATTTCATATAATCTCAAAACATTCCACATAGCCTCTCTATCAACTTTATCATACGCTTTCGCCAGATCCAAAAATGCAAATACACATCTTTTCCCTTTGCTAAATATTTCTCACATAACTGCCTAACTATAAAAATCTGATCTATGCAACCTCTACCTCTCCTAAAACCACTTTTCACTTCTGCGATCACATTTTCTGTCTTATCCCTAATCCTATTAAACAGTATCCTACCATCCACTTCTCCTACCACACCCAACAAACTTATACCCCTAAAATTACTGCATTCATACACATCTCCTTTATCTTAGTATAGGATGACTATACAAGCAATCACCCATTCCAATGGCACCATTGACAACATAAAGCATATATTAAGCACTCTCACTAACCATTCCAATGCAGTCACACCCCCTTCTTTCAACATCTCCACTCTCACACCATCCATTCCAGGTGCTTTACCTGCATTTCCTTCATACAAAGTTTCCAACTCCTCTCTTGTATTCTCTCTCTCATTTTCATCTCCCATTACTGGCACTTGAACATCCCCCACTGCCACTATAGCTGCCTCTCTATCTTCCTCAACATTCAGCAAACACTCAAAATCTTCTGCCCATCTTTTCCTTAAATCGTTCTCTCTTAACATCAGTCCATTCTTTCACTGTCTCTTCCATCCTCGATCCACCTTTACTTATTCTCTTCACTTTTTTTCAGAACTTCTTTTTAGTCTCCTCATATGAACTAATATAATCCTGTCCCCACCTAACATTTGCCAACCTCTTCTCTTCCTCTACCTTCTGCTTGGTATCCACATTTTTCTCTCTATATTTTTCATATTTCTCCCTACTTTTAAACTGCAGCCATTCCTCAAAAGCACTCATTTTCTCTTCCACCTTCAATTTTACCCCTTCATTCCACCACTCGCTGCCCCTCCTCATGCCACCTCCAACAAACCCCTTTCCACACACATCACTTTCATGTCCCATGAAACATTCTTTCATCAACCCCCAATTCTCTAACTCCCCAACTTCTCTTTCTTTCACCCTATCATATGCCACTTTCAACCTGTCCTGATAATCCTGTCTCTTCTCTGGCTTTTTCAACTCTTCCACCTTTACCATTTCCCTTCTACATCCCCCCACTCTATTTTCCTACTCTTTTGCTACTACCACTTTTGCTTCAACCAAAAAAATGATCAGACATACCAGCAGCCACACCCCTAAATACATGCACATCTTTCACTCTACAAATCATGCTCTTTGTTACCAACACATAAGCCATCAATGCTCTTTCTTTCACTCTTCTATTTGCCACCCTCATCCATGTATACTTATTTATTAACTTCCTCTTGAAAAAACTTTTACCTATCACCAACTCTTGCTCCACACACATATCTAACAGTCTCTCGCCACTCTCATTCCCACCTGCCCAATACTTTCCTACAACACCTTCTACATCTCCATCACCCACTCTGGCATTCATTGCACCCAACACAACTACATAGTTCCTGCTGTTCAGACCATCCAAACACCTAGTTATCTCATTCCAGAATTCATCCCGCTCTTCCTCACTTCACTCACATCCTGGCCCATACACACTAACAAAAGCCCAACATTCCCTACCTATCCTAGCCCTCACCCACAACAGCCTAGATGACACATCTTTCCATTCCACTACCTTATTAACCATACATTTACTCAGCAATAATGCTACACCTTCTCTCGCTCTCCCCCTTTCAACCCAGACACCCTACCTGTCACATCACCAAATACCACTTCTCCTTTTCCTTTCATCTTCGTCTCACACAATGCCAATACATCCATCCTCCTCTTACCAAACATATTTCCAATCTCACCTCTTTTGCTCTCTATCGTACTACAACCACGCACGACTAAACACCCCAAAACTTGAGTTTATGGAGAAGCTATTCTCCCCTCTACTCCCCTTCTTCTTTGACGCCTCGCAGGAGGTTAATACAAGGGGGATTTTCCTAGTCCCCTCGCCCCGTCCACTTTTAGTCGCCTCGTACGACGTGCAGGGAATACGTTGGGGGTATTCTTTGATGCTGTGCCCGCCACCAGTATCAATAATAATAATAATAATGATAATAATAATAATAATAATAATAATAATAATAATAATAATAATAATAATAATAATAATAATAATAATAATAATAATAATAATATAATAATATAATAACAATAAAAGCAATAACAATAATAATAATAATAATAATAATAATAATAATAATAATAATTATAATAATAGTAAAAATAATAATAATAACAATAATAATTATGATAATAATAATAATAATAATAATAATAATAATAATAATAATAATAATAATAATAATAATAATAATAATAATAATAATAATAATAATAATAATGATAATAATAATAATAATAATAATAATAATAATAATAATAATAATAATAATAATAATAATAATAATAATAATAATAATAATAATAATAATAATGATAATAATAATAATAATAATAATAATAATAATAATAATAATAATAATAATAATAATAATAATAATAATAATAATAATAATAATAATAATAATAATAATAAAAGCAATAATAGACTGGGATGGAGAGATACAAAATATTATCAACGTGTATGCACCCCAGTCTGGATATTCGGAAAAGGAAAAAGATTATTTTTTGAGGAAAGTTCGATCGAGAAATGATAGATATACCAAATGGAGAGCCACTTTTGATAGGAGGGGACTTAAATGGGCATGTGGGAAGAAATAACCAATCTTTGGAAAGGATACGTGGAGGATGGGCGTTAGGTGCTCGGAATGTAAATGGCAAAAGGATTATGAACATTCCTGTGGTATTTGATATGGCAATAGTTAACACTTTTTTTCGAGAAGCAGCCAAGGTGTCTTACAAGCTATGAAAGTGGTGGGCAAGAATCACAAATAGACTTCTTATTATGCAGATGAATAAATCTGAAAGAAATAAGAAATTGTAAGGTATTTCCAGAAGAATCTGTGACACCCCAGCATAGAGTTTTGACAGTTGGATTGGACAGGAAGGCTACAACAAGAAGTAGGCAACAAATGATCCCCAGACTAAGATGGTTGAAACGGAAAGAACAAGAATATAGATATGGTTTCATAGAGAATGTATTAAGTGAACTTGAGCATTGATTGGTGTATATGATCAATAGCAAACTAAAGGGGGACAAAAAAAAATATTCAAGCTTGTCAAAGTACGATATAAAGCAGCAGAGGATATTACTCATATAAACCAGCTTAAAAATGGGGATGAGGCTGTAATGTGTAGCTCAAATGACATCAAGGGAAGGTGAGAACAGTATTTTGAGAGATTGCTAAATGAGGAAAATCCAAGAACTATTTTTGTAGATGGAACACCAAATTTAGAAATGGTAAGTGATATATAAAAAGAGGAAGTCAGGTTTGGTTGGGGAAAAATGAAAAATGGAAAAGCCCAGACGAGATCTCAGCAGAAGTTTGGAAATATCTAGGGGAATTTGCATTATATATGCTATGGGATGTGATGAAAAAGATACATCGAAAGAAAACACGCCAAATAAATGTAGGAAAAGATTTCTCATACCTTTATTCAAGGAGAAAGGGGATGTTCAAGATTGTACTAATTACAGGGCAATCAAACTAATTTTGCACGCGATGAAAATAAAGGAAAGGATTATAAAACGTAGGTTAAGGGAAGAGACAAGGATTGAGGAAGAAGAGTTTGAAGTTATGCCAGGTAGAAGCACATCTTATTCAATTTTTGCCATAAGACAGCTAATGGAAAAACATAGAAAAGGCTAAAAGGAACTGCATTTAGTATATATAGATTTAGAAAAACCCTATGTTAGAGTCACACGGCAAGAGATCTGGAAATGCCTGAGAGAGAGAGAACACCCGAGAAATATGTTAGAGTTATTAGAGATATGTATGAAGGAGCATGCACACAATTAAGGACAAGTGTTGGATTGACAACATATATATATATATATATATGAGGGAGTGACAACATATATATATATATATATATATATATATATATATATATATATATATATATATATATATATATATATATATATATATATATATATATATATATATATATATATATATATATATATATATATATATATATATATATATATATATATATATATATATATATATATATATATATATATATATATATATATATATATATATATATATATATATATATATATATATATATATATATATATATATATATATATATATATATATATATATATATATATGTATATATATATATAGATATATATATATATATATATATATATATATATATATATATATATATATATATATATATATATATATATATATATATATATATATATATATATATATATATATACATATATATATATATATATATATATATATATATATATATATATATATATATATATATATATATATATATATATATATAAAATATATATATATATATATATATATATATATATATATATATATATATATATATATATATATATATATATATATATATATATATATATGTATATACATACTATATATATATATATATATATATATATATATATATATATATATATATATATATATATATATATATATATATATATATATATATATATATATATAATATACAAAATAAATATATATATATATATATATATATATATATATATATATATATATATATATATATATATATATATATATGTATATATATATATATATATTTATATATATATATATATATATATATATATATATATATATATATATATATATATATATATATATATATATATATATATATATATATATATATATATATATATATATATATATATATATATATATATATATATATATATATGTATATATATATATATATATATATATATATATATATATATATATATATATATATATATATATATATATATATATATATATATATATATATATATATATATATATATATATATATATATATATATATATATATATATATATATATATATATATATATATATATATATATATATATATATATATATATATATATATATATATATATATATATATATATATATATTCTGGAGGATTTCCTGTTTGTTACTTACCCTTCGATCTTATAACCCTCTCAATTCGGAAATCCTGACACGGCTTCAGTAGAGGCCTACCACGATCTCAACGCTAAATCCTCAACCAATAAAATATAATTAATATTACATGGATAGACATATATGCAAATATTTTGTAAAGGGGTTTATGAACTGCTGATATGTGAATATTTAACTAAACTCTCCTCACCTTAAATTAAAATTTCCTCATACTGAATAATAAATTTCCTAACATACATTCTACCTACGAGTGTTCAATTAAATGAGCTCATTCTGTCCCTCACACATAGTTCTAAATATTGTTAGAAATAAAATAAATCTGTACTCATCTATCCGGATAACCCTGACGTCGTCAGCAATCACGGGACTCCGAAACAAAAACGTATCTTCTGATCCACAGATCTCCATCACGTTCTTCTACTTGAGTGTCTCGTAACGCCCCACAAGAGCAACTAATTATAAACTTATAAGTACTGCCAATAAACACAGTAAAAATGAGTGCCCCGTAGCATATCATGACAGCAACTAACTTTTTGTGAGAAAGTCTTACAAAACTCCCCTCGTTTCTTGGGGTCCTTGGCTACAACGCTTCTTTGTTTAAACAGGCGAGGCAATAAACGTTATCAAGGAGGTGAAGGGTTAATGGCTAAAATCCATTAGTGACCTACATTCCTTTTTCCAAGTCTTCTACAGCCAGCCTTCATAATAAACTATACATTATACATACGACTATACGTGTATACATGATAGAAATTAATAAGTACACATACTAAGTTTAAAAGTATCCATACATGCACTTACGTTTCAAATAAACGAAACTATATGCAAAACAACACTTACATAATGTAAGTAGAAATAAACTGTCTTGAAATATATTCAAGACATCCTGGGCCCCTCCAAAAAAGAAAAATGGGGGGTCTCCTCATCAGTACTACAATTTATCATCTATGATTAAGCTTGCCCACAATTCTTCAACCCTTTGGGCAGCTTGACGTTCAGATCTTTCATAATTTGATGATTCCTCTTTGTAAACTTCTGACAACAGATATTCCCATGAGAGCTTTTCAGACCAAGCTCTCTGAATAAGAATTTTTCCTCTTCTTAGGAAGGGTGATATTAGACCTAAGGGGTCCAAAAATATACCCACCAGTGACAGAAGTTTATGTTTGGTCAACACATCTTCTCTAGCCTTCAGACTTTTCAAAGACAACTTGACTGTATTAACATTCCAGATTAAACTAAAGATTGTTTCTTTAGGAGATCTAGATTTTTCAGAAAGGCGCTGATCCAGTACCCTTTGAAGTCTTGCATTGTTTGAATTCAATGCTTGCAGTGATATTTTGGCCTTTTCCCACTCTACATCTGCAGTATTGCATATATCAAACTATTTCTCTTCACTGGTACAAGCATCCAACAAATTGCCCACATGAACATTCTCCAATATTTCCTCCAACTGTTCTATTAGAGACTTCATTTGTCCAAAGACACTCTGAAAATTGTGTAGGAGAGGAGTGTGGATAGGCTTCAAGGGAATAGAATCTGTAAAACTTCTAAGTGTAGTTTTATCTTCGTAAGGCACTTCTTGCTTTACTCCAATACTCTCTGGCTCCCACAACTTATTAACAGGCTCTATGGCCTTCTCAATCAACAACTTATTAACAGGCTCTATGGCCTCTTCAATCAACAACTTATTAACAGGCTCTATGGCTTCTGCAATCAACTTATTAACAGGCACTATGGCCTCTTCAATCAACTACTTATTAACTGGCTCTATGGCCACTTCAATCAACTCTTGAGTAGCTGCAGGAAAAAACTGTGTTCCTACTCGCATAACAATATGGCTTTGCACATTACTGGGCTCATGCTGAGTATCACACGGAATATGACCATACAACATGACACCACCTGTTGTTTCCATCAAAGTATAGACATTCCACTTGCTAATACCACTAACAAACTGACTAAAATGTAAGGCACCAATAACAATGCCAATGTTCTCCAGTACATCACTATAAATATCTTCATTAGCCAACTTGTGACCATTAGACTGTAACACATTCGCAGCCTTTGATAGTCCTGGAGTGTGGATGCTAATTACCATGTCATCAACTACGAGTAATTTAGCTCTGGCTCTTCTTTTCCCCAATTTGATAACTACATTTACAACAGGAAAACTTCCTTTCTTCGTCTCAGAACGAAATGCATCAATACCAAGAGACATTTCGTCTACTGGGCTTAATTTAAGCCTTTCAGTTAATTCCCAAGTTATAAAGGAACACTGGGAACCTGTATCAAAGAATAACCTAGTATTTGCCCAAAGATTTCCCTTTGAGCTGCTTATTTTTCCACTTGCAGTAGGCAGAGCACATGAAGGTAAACTCGGCTTCACCATTTGCCTTTGTACTGCCTTCATAGTCATCACACCAGCATGTTTCTTGTCCTTTTCTGAGTCAGAATGTTCTTGCTCATTGCTTGACTCATCTAAATTTGAACCATTTCCTGACTGTTCATTCAGAAATGTAGGTGAATCAAACCTTCTACGGAATTTTGACTCTTGTTCATAACACAAGGCTGCATGATGACCATTTTTCTTACACTTCTTACAGCTTAACTGAGTGTAACATTTATTTGCATAATGCCCTGACTGAGTACATCTCAGACATTTGTTATTGTCTCTCAATTTATCTCTGCGTTCATTTATGCTTACTACTTTATTGCACTGTTCAGACTTATGATCTTGCCAACCACAGAATACACATTCTGTTTTACTATTTACTACATTTGCAGTAGCACCATAACTACCCACATTCTTTTTATAGAACTGTATCTCATCTCTCTGGGAGGTTTGGGTCTCTCCCTTTGTGTTACCTTTAGTATTGTTGCCCTCTATATGATATACACATTTTCCCAGTTCCTTCAAGAGGGTTTCATATGTAGGATATTTTGTGTCTATTTTCATGCTAATCCAGTTCTCAACATCTTTTGGCAATTTCATCATCACGAGTTCTGAAAACACACAATCAGTGTTCTCCATGTCTTTATAATTTTTCAGACTTCTAGTAATGGCTTCTACTTCCTGTTTGAACTTAAAACGTGATGAATAATTAGAAGAGAGAGTTGGTATTTTTACCAATTTCGTCATTAAATTTTGTACAATCCTGTCCTTGCTGGCATAAACAGCTTGTAGCTGTTGAATGTACTCATCATAACTCTCACTAGCAACAGGATATCCCTTTATGGTGTCTTTTGCATTTCCTTTAAGGGCATTTCTCAAGATGGTAAACTTTGTCATAGTTGCCATAGAAGTACTATGTACTAAACTATCAAACATATCCCAAAACTCGTTCCATTCATCATAGTTTCCAGAGAACTGTGGAAATTTTGCTTCAGGAAATTTAGGTGCTAGTTGCCCACTGGGGAGGCTTGAACTCTCGGAACTAGGAGCTCGAGTACTCTTCATAGTTCCTAACTTACGAATCCGTTCTAGGACAGCTAAGCTAATATCATTTACTGTTTCAGCTAGATTGTCATGTTCTGTATCCTCCTCTTCAGAATCCCTTTTAAGGTGCTTATACTCGACATATTCTTTATATTTCCTATCATATCTTCCGAATTTTTCTGTTAGCGTATGATGACATCTTTCTAAATAATTAACAAGTGTCTCATCATCTTTGGCAAGTTCTGTTTGACACTGAACACAATCATGTTGAACCAATTCCTGAAGGCATTTTAATGCCTCAGGTTTAACCGACATATTGAGAAAGTAAATAGAACATAAAACAACGAACAAATAGTTGATGCAATTTTATCATCAAAGAATCCACGATCTTCTTTATGCATCAACAATGCAACAAACAATCACTCTGTAAAGAGTATCAAAGGATAATCTTCCAAATTTCAAAATAATAACATACAGTTATTTAGTTCCGTCAATTATGACGCCAGTCCTCAAAGTGTAAAACACACTTTTCATCAATTAAACGACACTGTTAAGTCAGCAACAGTAAATGGAAAGTGTAATGCAAACCACACTGTTCCTCAAATAAACAACACTGTGCACCTAGCAATAGGTGGGTCACTACCTTCTGTTTATTTACGTAAACAAAGGAATCAATACGACATTCTAGACATCGTTAAATGGGAATATGTAAACACACAAATCCCTAAAAACCACTGTTCACCCCGCCAAAATTGGGTACTAATATCCAAATTACTTAATGGATGCTCAACTACGAAAGTATATTTCGTTTCCACAGATAGAGAAACGCTTTATCCACGCGGGAAAAAGATTCTCTTATCTATTTCAACAATAACTTAAATTTCAAAGTTATATTTGCAATATTCATGCAAATACATGCAATGCTCCTCCTTTTTTTTTGCTGAAATGTGGACGATTTTAACCGTAGAGTTTTACACTAACTTCTTACAAGGCAGGAGTTTATCTAAAATGTACACTATTTTCACCATTACCACACCAATTCTCATCCGGTTCGAAGGACCAAAAGCTGTGGAGGATTTCCTGTGTGTTATTTACCCTTCGATCTTAAAACACCCTAAATTCGGAAATCCTGACACAGCTTCAGTAGAGGCCTACCATGATCTCAACATTAAATCCTCTACCATTAAAATAAAATTGATATTACATGCATAGACATACATGCAAATATTTTATAAGGGGGTTTATGAACTGCTAATATGTGAATATTTAAATAAACTCTCCTCATCTTAAATTAAAATTTCCTCATACAGAATAATAAATTTTCTAACGTATATTCTACCTACGAGTGTACAATTAAATGAGCTCATTCTGTCAATCACACGTAGTTATAAAAATTGTCAGAAATAAAATAAATCTGTACTCATCTATCCGGATAACCCTGATGTCGTCAGCATTCACGGGACTCGGTAACAAAAACGTATCTTTTGATCCACGGATCTCTATTACGTTCTTCTACTTGAGTGTCTCGTAACGCCCCGCGAGAACAACTAATTATAAACTTAAAAGTACTGTCAATAAACACAGAAAAAATGAGTGCCTTTTAGCATCTCAAGACAGCAACTAGCTTTTCGTAAGAAAGTCTTACAAAACTCCCCTCGTTTCTTGGGGTCCTTGGTTACAAGGCTTCTTTGTTTAAACAGGCGAGGCAATAAGCGTTATCAAGGGGGTGAAGGGTTAATGGCTAAAATCTATTAGTGACCTACATTCCTTTCTCCAAGTCTTCTACAGCCAGCCTTCATAAAAACTACACATTATACATACAACTATAAGTGCATACATGATAGAAATTCATAAGTACACATACAAAGCTTGAAAGTATACATACATGCACTTACGTTACAAATAAACGAAACTATATGCAAAACAACACTTACATAATGTAAGTAGAAATAAACTGTCTTGAAATATATTCAAGACATCTACATATATATATATATATATATATATATATATATATATATATATATATATATATATATATTTATATATATATATATATATATATATATATATATATATATATATATATATATATATATATATATATATATATATATATATATATATATATATATATATATATATATATATATATATATATATATATATATATATATATATATATATATATATATATATATATATATATATATACATATATATATATATACATATATATATATATATATATATATATATATATATATATATATATATATATATATATATATATATATATATATATATATATATATATATATATATATATATATATATATATATATATATATATCTATCGAACCTAGGACTTATGATTACTAAGTCAAGGACTTAGTAATCATAAGTCCTATGTTCGAGTCCCGGTCGGGGTAAAAAATGATTCATGTTTTCACATATGTAATGTGCTTATTTGATAATTTCAAGGCCCGAATGAGATTGGGATTTGAATTAAATGTTAAAATGAAGCCACGAGTGAGGTTGGGGAATCTGTAATATGAACATAGTGGCATTCAGTTAGAATGCGTTCATTCCTAAGTATAGCAGATATAAGCTATAAGGTTGGGTTCCTTTTAACCTTCTTTGGTGTAGTGGTAACGCCTTGACTTAGTAATCATAAGTCCTAGGTTCGAGTCCCGGTCGGGGTAAAAAATGATTCATGTTTTCACATATGTAATGTGCTTATTTGATAATTTCAAGGCCCGAATGAGATTGGGATTTGAATTAAATGCTAAAATGAAGCCACGAGTGAGGTTGGGGAATCTGTAATATGAACATAGTGGCATTCAGTTAGAATGCGTTCATTCCTAAGTATAGCAGATATAAGCTATAAGGTTGGGTTCCTTTTAACCTTTTGTGGTGTAGTGGTAGCGCCTTGACTTAGTAATCATAAGTCCTAGGTTCGAGTCCCGGTCGGGGTAAAAAATGATTCATGGTTTCACATATGTAATGTGCTTATTTGATAATTTAAGGCCCGAATGAGATTGGGATTTGAATTAAATGCTAAAATGAAGCCACGAGTGAGGTTGGGGAATCTGTAATATGAACATAGTGGCATTCAGTTAGAATGCGTTCATTCCTAAGTATAGCAGATACAAGCTATAAGGTTGGGTTCCTTTTAACCTTCTGTGGTGTAGTGGTAGCGCCTTGACTTAGTAATCATAAGTCCTAGGTTCGAGTCCCGGTCGGGGTAAAAAATGATTCATGTTTTCACATATGTAATGTGCTTATTTGATAATTTCAAGGCCCGAATGAGATTGGGATTTGAATTAAATGTTAAAATGAAGCCACGAGTGAGGTTGGGGAATCTGTAATATGAACATAGTGGCATTCAGTTAGAATGCGTTCATTCCTAAGTATAGCAGATATAAGCTATAAGGTTGGGTTCCTTTTAACCTTCTTTGGTGTAGTGGTAACGCCTTGACTTAGTAATCATAAGTCCTAGGTTCGAGTCCCGGTCGGGGTAAAAAATGATTCATGTTTTCACATATGTAATGTGCTTATTTGATAATTTCAAGGCCCGAATGAGATTGGGATTTGAATTAAATGCTAAAATGAAGCCACGAGTGAGGTTGGGGAATCTGTAATATGAACATAGTGGCATTCAGTTAGAATGCGTTCATTCCTAAGTATAGCAGATATAAGCTATAAGGTTGGGTTCCTTTTAACCTTTTGTGGTGTAGTGGTAGCGCCTTGACTTAGTAATCATAAGTCCTAGGTTCGAGTCCCGGTCGGGGTAAAAAATGATTCATGGTTTCACATATGTAATGTGCTTATTTGATAATTTAAGGCCCGAATGAGATTGGGATTTGAATTAAATGCTAAAATGAAGCCACGAGTGAGGTTGGGGAATCTGTAATATGAACATAGTGGCATTCAGTTAGAATGCGTTCATTCCTAAGTATAGCAGATACAAGCTATAAGGTTGGGTTCCTTTTAACCTTCTGTGGTGTAGTGGTAGCGCCTTGACTTAGTAATCATAAGTCCTAGGTTCGAGTCCCGGTCGGGGTAAAAAATGATTCATGTTTTCACATATGTAATGTGCTTATTTGATAATTTCAAGGCCCGAATGAGATTGGGATTTGAATTAAATGCTAAAATGAAGCCACGAGTGAGGTTGGGGAATCTGTAATATGAACACAGTGGCATTCAGTTAGAATGCGTTCATTCCTAAGTATAGCAGATATAAGCTATAAGGTTGGGTTCCTTTTAACCTACTGTGGTGTAGTGGTAGCACCTTGACTTAGTAATCATAAGTCCTAGGTTCGAGTCCCGGTCGGGGTAAAAAATGATTCATGTTTTCACATATGTAATGTGCTTTTTTGATAATTTCAAGGCCCGAATGAGATTGGGATTTGAATTAAATACTAAAATGAAGCCACGAGTGAGGTTGGGGAATCTGTAATATGAAC
>JAXCGZ010001148.1:0-25670 GCA_037179515.1 Halocaridina rubra
TATATGGAAATGAGAGATTAGGTCTCCCCATTACAGCTAAATATGGAGATTATGGTAATTGGAATGGGATTTGAAACACTACCTTAAATAAATGGGAAAGAAATCAAATTATACGCGAATGAGCGCATACAAGCACAGCCACGAATAAATATTTTATGGCAGAATAATACATTATGGAAAAAATCTTATGAATTCCAAACAGATGTGTATATTGTATGCGAGCGTGTGTATTTCAGTGTATATATACACACACACACACATATATATATATATATATATATATATATATATATATATATATATATATATATATATATATATATATATATATATGCGTGTGTGTGCGCGTTTGTGTGTGTGTGTGTGTGTGTGTGTGTGTGTGTGTGTGTGTGTGTGTGCGCGCGCGTGTGTGCGTATGTGTGCGCATGAAAGGGATCATTATCACCTTGAGCATAATCGAAGATGATTTCACAATCACCGTTACGGAAAACACACACACACACACACACACACACACACACACACACACACACACACACACACACATATATAATATATATATTATATATATATATATATATATATATATATATATATATATATATATATATATTGCATTGATATGCATAAAAGACTACATCCAAACACACAATCTCCATAAATAATGTACAATAAGAGATATACAAAACTTTTGTACTGCAAACACATACACACATACATACACACAATGTGCAATAAACGGGACACTTGAAATTCGTAAACTAATGTATGCATACGTACATAGAAATATGGGAAGATAGTAGATTGCTGCATACCTCTCACCAAAGTAGGTGTAATTCATGCCAGAGAGAAATGGTTCGATAATGGGTGTAAAAGAGCTAAGGAGTGGAGAGACAAATGCTGGAAAAGGTATAGGAGGAGAAAAAACATAAATGCCTGGCAAACCTACAAAAGAGCAAGAAATGACTACCTAAGTAAAAGGAGAGAGGCAGAGAGAGACTATGAGAGGGACATCACCAGGAAGGCTAAAGAAAATCCCAAGCTTTTCCACAGCTTTATCAGAGGAAAACTGAAGGTAAAAGAACAGGTTTTAAGGCTAAAGAGAGCGGATGGAAGCATCACTGAGACGGATGAAGAGATCTGCAAAGAATTGAACAAGGAGTTTCAGTCAGTATTTACAGTAGAAAATACCCCACCCCCTCAGATTGCAGTGATAGAAGCTCAAGGGCCGGTATTAGAGAACATCAACCTTACAGCCACAGAGGTATGCAAAGCGCTGATGGATTTAGATGTTCATAACGCTACAGGTCCTGATGACATATCCCCTCATGTGCTTAAAAAATGCGCAAACACAATATCAGTGGCACTAAGTATCATATTTAAGGAGTCACTGGAGTCGGGGGAGATTCCAAGATGCTGGAAACAAGCAAATGTGATACCTATCTTCAAAAAGGGAAGGAGGGATACGGCTCTGAACTATAGACCAGTTTCCTTGACCAGCATAGTTTGCAAAGTTATGGAGAAACTACTAAGGAAACATATCTCTCTTCACTTGGAATCCTTCAACTTTTTGTCAGTGAGGCAACATGGCTTCAGAGAAGGTAGATCAACAGTAACAAACTTATTAGAATTTTATGATGAGGTAAGCCAAATCTTACAGGAAAGAGAGGGCTGGGCAGATTGCATATTCCTAGACTTCCAGAAAGCGTTTGACACTGTTCCACATGGGAGACTTATTAGGAAGCTGCAATCAATGGCTAGAATAGGTGGAAATGTTTTGGAATGGATAAAAACTTACTTAGAAGGAAGGGAACAGAGGGTTAGAGTAAGACACTCAGTGTCTGAATGGAGAAGAGTTAGTAGTGGAGTTCCTCAGGGTTCAGTTTTAGGGCCACTTTTGTTCCTTGTATATGTAAATGACCTACCAGAGTCTGTAAATTCATTCATCAATATGTTTGCAGATGATGCAAAGATTGTGAAGAAAGTAAAAAACGAGAACAATGGTAGAGAACTTCAGGAGGATCTAAATAATCTGCATGAGTGGTCAGAAAAGTGGCTAATGAAATTCAATACTTCAAAATGTAAGGTAATGAGAATGGGTACAAGTGCAAGAAGGCCCAAGCTTGACTACTCGGTGGCTGGAGTACAACTTCAAGAGACAGAAAATGAGAGAGATCTAGGAATAAACATACTGGCAGATTTGTCTCCAGAAATACATATAAATGGCATAGTAAGGGCAGCATATGCATTCTTTTCAAATGTAAGGGTAGCCTTCAGGCACATGGACAAGGAAATGTTCAGAAATATTTATGTAACCTATGTGAGGCCAAAACTCGAATATGCAGCCCCCTTTTGGAATCCGCACTTGAAAAAGCACATAGCTAAGCTTGAAAAAGTTCAAAGACATGCCACGAAACTGGTGCCAGAAATACGCAATCTCAGTTATGATGAGAGGCTGAGGGAATTAGACTTACCATCACTCGAAGCTAGAAGAGTGAGGGGGGATATGGTGACAGTCTTTAAATTCCTTCATGGTTATGATAGAGTGGATAGGGATCGATATTTTGATATGGCTGGCTCTAGAACTAGAGGTCATAGTTTGAAGCTTCGTAAGAAAACTTCTTTGCAGGATGTAAGGAAATACTTTTTCAGAGTAAGAGTAGTTGATAATTGGAATTGGCTAAGCGAGGAGGTAGTTAATGCTATCTCAATCCATAGTTTTAAGGACAGGTATGATAAGTATCACGAAGTCTAAAATGGAACCGATGAGGAGACGGGAAGATACGAGCTTTGGGCTCTTTCCCGTAAACACAATTAGGTAATCACATTAGTCACAAGCACTGAAACAAAATGAACATAAAAGGGGAGAATAAAAGCAAATAAATTTCGTTTAAATGAGGCCGAAATATACATAAACAAAATAAAAGCAATATAAAAAAATATAAATTAGCATAAAAACGAGGATAAACCAAACAAAAGAAATAGAATTATTAGCAGATAATTAACCAAAGGAAAGCAGAGATAAGCAGTATAAATAGAAACAATTGGAATTAAGATTTAATAAGAGCAAAAAATAAGAGAAAACATAAATAGTAGATGGATGTAGCAGAAACTGAGGTAACTTAAATGTAGATTAAAATTAGCAAGAAATGAGAAGCAGAAATAAGCAATAAGAAACAAAGATAATTAAAATAAGGATTAATTAAGGAAGATCGGGGAAACAAGAGACAGGTAATAAACAAAGTCAGTAGACAGGTAATAAGCAAAGGTCATTTAAAATAATATTAAATAAGGGCATATGAGGGCAGTAAGAGATTTGTCAGGAGACAGAGGAAATGCTGCCACTTGGGAAAATTTACATAAAATTGGGAGGAAATACTCAATGAAAAGAAAAAGAAATTAATATTGAATAAAGGGGAGCAGGAGAGGCAGAAATACGTAGATAGTACATGCAAAATAAACGAATATAAATGAGAAAAACAAAAAAAGGAAAGGGTAAATAACGTGTATGATATTTAAATTAATACGACAAAAGAAGGACACTCAAAACGTAAAGTGAATAAATAATATTAAATAATGAAAAAAAACTTTTATTAATATCTATACCATTAAATGGGGACATGTGGACACAGGTACTCCCTTAATTGTACAAAAGAGCATTATAGGAGTGTTACTCATGGGAAAGATATAATCTGTAATCATGAATTAACTTCTTAAATTTAGAAGAAGAAAAAAAGATTACACTGATAAAACACATCTATCATACTATTGGTAAATGGTATCTTGTTTGTGTGCTCAATATTTAAGACACTCGAAGAATAATCACAATACAGGAAAAATGGAGATATTTACGCACAAAGGATAAGAACATTAAAAAAAACAATAACACAACTACAAAGTGACAAAATAACAAAGTAACAATATTGACAAAGTAAGCCAAATAAACAGTTTTTTTTTTTATGAGTGTGACACCGCGACAGGCAGAAACTGCCCTCATCAATAGAGGCCAGGACACGAGAAAATACAAGACGAAGGAAAAGAAATAGGTTAAGGACAAGGCAGAGATGAGGTAATGATATACAAAGAAAAAACACACACCAAAAAAAAAAAAAAACAGGCAAAGTACAAAGGAACCAGAGATATGGAGGAATAGGCACTGAGATGACGATAGATCTCCTTTTTGAAGGATGAAAGGTCATAAGAATTAGGAAAGACAGAAGGAGGAAGAGAGTTCCAGAGTCTGGAGGTATATGGGAAGAAGCAGTCTCTGCACCGACCAATCCGCGAGCTACAAATCTCCACACAGTACCTGTGAGATAGAAAAGAGAAAGGGAAGATACCTTGCGTCGAAGAGAGAGAGAATCCAGATTAGAAGTAAGAGAAGGATCGTTAATGAGTCTGACTGCCTTAGATTATAAAAAGGTTAGGATAAAAAAAAAATAAAAGAAATGGGATGAATATCAAATAAAGGAGAATATGAGAGGTAGAGATATGCAGTGCCAATAGAAGTGTAATTTTGCAACCTGGAGAAGGCCAATTGGACAATTAAGGTCCCCGCAATTAGAGAACCAGGACCATAACTGCCACTCACAATTCCCGCTGAAGAGGAATTTCCAATCCATCTCCTTCTATGTGAGTTAACGAGCTTAGCCAAAATAGCTAACGAACTGTTTTCCTGTAAACTTACTACGAGAAGTAGTAAACAATTACTCACAATATCTATCTAGAGGAAGTTTAAAGCCATCTGCTTCCCTACTCTTGACCAAATAAGTTGCCGAGATTTATATTTGTAAGCTTAAATCAAGGTGCTTTTGCCTCTGTTACACTATAAAATAAAAATATAACACATTCAAATATCCACCCAAATGGATTGCCTATCCATCTGCTTTCGCTGTGAGCTAATGAGCTTATCCCGATAAGCTATCACGCTGTTTCTCTGTTTATTACTTGGGTTTGCTCTGCTACGTTCTGTCAGAAGAACAGGATGGAGCCAAAGGCAATTTTTGTATAAACAATCAAGATCTGTTATCGATAAAATCCTTATTAATAAAACGATTATTACCATTATTATTATAATTATTTTCATTATTATGATCATTATTATTATTATTATTATTATTAGTAGTAGTAGTAGTAGTAGTAGTAGTAGAAGTAGTAGTAGTAGGAGTAGCGGTAGTAGCATGAATATTCACTTTCCTCTCACGCTGAGACCTTCGTGAAATATAACAAATGGATAAAATAATTATGACCTTGAAGCACATAATTTAGGCCTAAGACCACGCCCCCTTTGTGCTCTCTGGCAGGCGAGAAAAACACGCTTACAAAGAAGAAAGGAGGAGGAGGGAGGAAGATACAGGAGGAAAATAGTATAGTAAAAAAAAGGAAATATAAACATACACACATTAAAGGTATTAACACATAAACGCACACACGCACACTCCAAGTGTCTTCTATATATTTTAGTAATATATAATACTAAAGGAGTTAGAAAAAACACAACAAAGTGTCTTTTCCATACATGAAGTAAAATATATTACTAAAGGAATAAGGAAAAATACACTCAATACATCTTCCATTAGTTTAGCAAAATGCATTAGTAAAGGAAAAAATCACACATAAAATATCTTCCAAACTCTTCCATTTTGTAGATTAATATAATCTATAGGAATAAAGACAACCATACACCCAAAGCGAGTGTTCCCCCATACAAAGAGTATACAACGCAATACTGAAGATACATGAACACACTTATAAAGTATGTCCCACAGGGATATAGGGAAGAATCCAATACAAGTACTTCGAAATAGAAAACACACACACACACATATATATATAAAGTACCCAAATAATGTTATAAATAACTCCTATGTACTGACGAAATAGGATAGACACACAATGCGAGTCTCTCAAAGTAAAATACAAACAAAAATGAATAAAAAGTCACACCAGAAGATATAAAAATAAATATAATAGCAGTGTGCTTCCCATAAAAGAAGCAAAATAAAAAATTACACACACACTTTGAGTCTTTCATAAATAAAAGTAAATAACAGTTCATTCCATTACTGAGGGAATAAGGAAAATGTACACAAAATATGTCCCGCATACACATTGTAAATTCAAAGTAAGTCCCAAATAAATACAGTAAAATAAATAATAAAGAGGGAATATGGATAAACATATATACAATGTTCCTTACAGATAAAGTAAAGAATCCATTACTGAGGACAGAATGAGGGACGCATACAAAGTACGTCCCCCAAAATTAATCCAAATAAATACAATAATGAGGGAATACGGAGACATACACAGCGGACGTCCCCTCATTAATAAAATAAAATAATCATATCCTGAGGAATGATGGGAACATATATACAAAGTAGGTCCCCCCCTAGATAGGGTAAAATACATAAAACTGATTATAAAAGGACAGACACCCAATAATTACGTCCTCATAAAAAAAAAAATACTAAGAAAATATAAGGCACACACAATGCCATTCCCTCTTACATAAAAAATCTAACACTGAGGAAACATGGACAGACACAAAGTGAGGCCACCACAAATGAAGTAATTATCTTGTAATGGGCGCACAATGAAAAACATACGCATAAAGTAAAGAATTATGCATAGAGAAGTAAAAAATCTAATACTATGATATTAAGGATGTCACATACAAACACACACACAAACACACAAAGCAAGTATTCTACCAATGCAGTAAAATTTCTAATGTAATATATTTAAAGGATGATATCGCATATTCAAAATATATATACAAATACTAATTAAAAATAATAATAAATAAATATGGGAAAACATTCGAACTCTAAGCCACACACACACAAGAAATACAAATACAGAATATTCAAAAGACAAGGGAACAAACTCAAACAGTAAGACATACATACATACGCACACACCATCGTTGGCTTCCCATAAAGTACACCACTCATTTTTAAACCTTTAAAAAAAAAAAAAAAAAAAAAAAAAAGAGAAAAAACGGACATGCGCACAGTTATGTACAGTCAATACCGACGGTCTTTTGGGAAGTAATTTCGGTTCCTTTGACAATACCTTCTTTGTTACGCATATCTTTCTTTCCCTCCTTAATCTTATTATCCTTTTGTCGTCCAGTCCCACCCCTCCCCCTCCTAGCCCGTATCCTATCATTAGGTTGTCGTGCACTTGAAATTTCGCTTATTCCCCCCCCTCCCTCCCCCTCTAGAAATTGGACGATTAACCGTCCCTTCATCCATGATGTATAATTTTCGTGGTTACCTCGATCATTTTCTACCGAGTGCACAAGCATATATCCCACAGGAAGACCTGAATGAAAAGATGAGTACTATGCCACGTCAACTATAAAAATCAATATTACCACTATTTACAATGTTTTATGGGTCTCTGAATTAAGAGATGAGTCCTGTGCTACTGCCATGAAAAAGCCATATTTTCACTAATAATAATAGTATTATATCACTGTACTGTGCCACTTCAATAATAAAAAAATATGTTTTTTACTACTGACAATATTTTTTTAGGTTTTAGAGTGAAAGATCAGCACTGTAAAGCATCTAAGAAAACTTAAGCGCTTTCGGTTAGAGATGTAATTCACAACGGGGTCTTTGAATTGTGATATCTGCTGATCTGACAGCAATAGAGTACAAAAGAGTGGTTACAGCTTCATTACATCGGTATATGATTTTCACTTCAAAACATAATTCAATTACTTTGTAAAAAAATATATATATATATTCCTTACCTGTAAAACATATTAAAAAACACAAAATTTCCGTAATCAGCTTCGATTTCTGCTTATTCCATAAGACAAAAATCAAATACAATGTGAACGAAACCTTTGAATACATATACTATTACCATCGAGTTCCTGCCTGTATAGCAGACGAAACAGACCCAACACCTCATCAATTTGGGTACAGGGAAATGCCATGAAATCAATTAAATCCTTTTATATCATGCTGAAGAGTATTCTTACCTGGACGGCTCAATAATCTTCTAAATAGCATCATACTGCAAATATTATTCTTACCTGAACAGCGCTGTTGAGAAAGCAGTTGTTTTGTCCCGGGGCATTGAGTAGACCTTTGGCCCCAGCTACCGAATCTCGAGGTGAGGCCAGGTCATTTACTTCTACATGACGTGACCCAGGGTCCTCTTCATCCTCTCCTTTAGAGAGTCTAGGACTGGGTGTAATTTCTTGACCCACTTGGGGACCGAGACTTCGAGGAAGAGAAGCATTGTGTCGATGGGATGGCCTCAGGGTATGCGTCAAGAGAGCATCGGGTCCATGGGTGAAAGTGCCATTTTCAAAGCCCTGTTCACCTATGCCTTTGTCCCATCCAGGACCAAGATGATCCCATGACGCTCTGAGAGGTGCCACTGGCATCCTGGGACTATCCAATTGGTCCCAAGAGCCCCCCAAGTGGTACCGATGAGCTGAAAAACCACTTATCGAGTTGGAAGATGCGTTTCCAGGAGTGGGACTCGAAAACATTGCATGGAGATCGCGTACTGAGGCACCATAATCCCTGGGCAGAGATTTAGCCACATCCCTATGAGCATCCCTGTGGTTTTCTCGATGCCCAAAGATGTTGGGCACAGTCCTAGGGAGCGACATAGGCGTGGCAGGAGTGGTCATATCACTGTTGCGGAGAGTGGGTGAGGGCACGGGGGTCATAGCAACATGACCCTCATGTCTCCGAAGTCGGCAACACCAGAAATTGCAGCGAGTCGCGGAACCATTTCACTACAAACATGATCTGCAAAGAGAAATTTATACAGGAATTATTCCTTGGGGTAATAATGACTCAAAATAGGATTAAACTGCAACAGACACACAAATCATAAATATAAAACTAAAACAATTAAAAAAATTAATTCTGAGAATTGGTAAAATCCTCACGTTGGAATAAATATATACATTGGTACAAAAACTTATATAAGTATATACATAAAAAAAACTGAGCTCTACACATCCAATGTAAGTCTCTAGAATATCTTTTCTAAAGTATAACAAAAATTCCATTCGCATTACAGTACTGTACAACTAACCTCTTCCAGCCAACCAAATTACCCTAAAATTATTCTTCAGGGAATATATCCTCTTTTTTTTTTTTTTACTTCCCTTCCTCTACCTCCTTATCCTTCTCCTCCTATTCTTCCTCTTTCTCCTGAGTCCTACAATATGCCTGAGGGCTTGGACCAACCACTACCACGTCCTGTCCTATTCACCCTCAACTCTCTCATCTACATCTTCAATTTCATCTTCACCTCAGTCTGATCTTCAACTATTTCAAACCCATTTCTCTTCTCCTTAATCTGCAGCTTTCCCATGTTCATAAGTGGTCGATGTTTCTCATTAGTCTCTTGAAGAGTTAAGTATAGAGTTGGGCTCATAAGATATATGATCATTAAAGAAAAATTCAAGATAATAAATGTCAGTCGAAGTGATAATAATAATATTAATAATAATAAACCTTTATTTCCATTATACAATGGGTATTCGTCAGTCGGGGCAAGTCCCAACCCCCCACTGTGGTGCACAACCACAGCAGTAACCTGCCAGTAAACAGCTTAAACACTCGGTTTTGGACGGGAACCGATCTCTCGACCTCGTGAATGCGAAGCCAGCGCGTTACCACTGTACTAGCCAGAGGCTAGTACATGAGAGCATCGGTTACTCATGGCCTCCATTATTTTCAAGAAAGATAGTCGCAATCTCCATCAATCAAAATTCCATTTCTCTCCAACAATTGAATATTTACTCAATCTATCACCCCCATCACACCATAGCCTCAAAAGTAAAAACTCTCACATTAATGTTATACCTACTGTACCCATCTCTACGGCCTCCACCACAGATATCCTATATCTCCATCTATCCAAACTCAATTTCTCCATCAATCTACTATCATTCTACTACTCCCACTTCCTTTATCTCCATCAATGATAGCCAGTATCTTAAACATACTATATTTCTTTTCTCCAAGGATTACCCATCTCCACCCTCGCCACTCTACAGCTTAATAAAAAAAATAAAAAAATAAAAAAAACAGACGCACACACACACACACTACCCATTTCTTTCATCTGCAGCAAAGATAGTCATTATCTCCCGTAAAGATAAGAATTATCTCCATCAACCCAAGCTCCATTTCTCCATCAATGACCCATCCACTACAGCCTCAAAGACCACGAGACCATTATGTAAAAAGCTGAAGAGGAGCATTGTTCCCTTGGTCCATGATAAGGCATCAACTGTACTCTTGTATTGTTCTCAATAATACGCCCTAACAACAATCATTTTACGAATAACGCTCCCCTCAAACAATCCAGCCGGACTCTAGTGTGTGAGTGTGTCTGTGAGCTGACCTAAGTGTCTTTACCTAATTGTCCTCACGGGGAAAGAGCCCTATGCTCGCAACTTCCCGTCTCCTGGCAAGTTTTATAAATAATATAAACAGAGGGTTCGTATTTACCAAATTGGGGTCATAGGGAAAAAGCCCCAGGCTCGTAGCTCCCCGTCTCCTGGTCGGTTTCAATTTTTGCTCACTAACACCGTGTATGTGCATTTACCTAGTTGTGTTAACGGGAGAGAACCCTATGCCCGTATCTCCCCGCCTCTTGGATGGTTTAATTTTTTACTTACTGAAACTGTGCACGCGTTTTAATTTTCTTTTTTAGAAACGACAAAAGACTATGCTCTTGCAGGGTCTGCATGGTTATTAAGAAAGATCTTTGCTACAGATGTTATTTTCCATCTCGTCTCTTTAAATGCAGCCTTTCAATCAGAATAAATTCACAGATCTCTTCATCCTTTATTTTTCGTTTCACTGCCTTTTTTCTTTCCTTTTATATAGCATTATTAATCGTTGTTCCTCCTCCTTTTCTTAAATTCCCCCTCTTTTCCATCACCTGTCTTAGGCAAACCTTTTCTTACCTGCAAACCCTCACAGATCTTTCCACCCTCCACCTCCTTTCGTTGTATCATCTCTTCACTTTTCCTTTCCATATCATTAACTTCCGTTCATCTTATTCCTCTCCCTATTCTCTAATTCCTGTTTTCCATCTGCAGTCTTAAGCACATATTTCCTTCCTGAATATATTCTCTTTCTCCGCCATTCATTCTTATCTCTTAGCATTCCTTTTCTAATTTCCTTTACAAAGTAATATTTTTCATTCCTCCTCCTACATTCGCCTATACTTTTTATTTCCTAATTCCACCTATTCGCAATCTCATCTCCTGAGCGCAGGTTTCCTACTTGAAAAATTCTATCTACAAGGTGTCCACAAAGTCTGGGTACATAGGAAATTTCACTATGCAGATCTATTCAATCGAGTTCACCTGAATTTTGTAAAGCGCATCAAATTATGCATTGAAAATGATGGAAATCATATTGAAAATATTATTTATTAACATTAGATTTAAATAAAATTGTTTTGTTTTAAAAGTATGTGTTAATCTCCTGTGTACCCAGACGAAGTCTGGGTACACACGCAGATTAACACATGTACTTTTAAAACAAAACAATTTTATTTAAATCTAATGTTAATAAATAATATTTTCAATATGATTTCCATCATTTTCAATGCATAATTTGATGCGCTTTACAAAATTCAGGTGAACTCGATTGAATAGCTCTGCATAGTGAAATTTCCTATGTACCCAGACTTTGTGGACACCCTGTATTATTCCTTTTCATAGCACTCCTCCTCCCCCCCTCCTTTAGTTCCTCATTTCCATCTACCATCACCTGTCACCTGTCCGAGTACAGGTGTTTCATTTGCATAAAAAGATTCTTAAGAGCTTCTTTTCTACCTGAGTAAATTGAGTGAGGAGGTTTCATTCAAGCAACGGAGAGCAGTTGAAAAGGCCTGTAACAGGTTAAACCTGATACACTTGTAATAGTAATCAAGAGCATTGTTGTTTTTGGGGTTGTTTTGCGGTTGATTTAGATACTACAGAGTCCTCCCAAGCCCGAATCAAAGGAGAGGGATAAAGTCAGAGGGGGAAATAGAGCAGCAATATTTTGAACACTCCTGTTGATTTTGGGATGGGCTCTACACCCCTTATGAATAGGGTTTGTATTCACCTATCCCGTCTCAATAGAGAGGGCTGGTGTCAGGAAGGGTGCCAGGCGGTATAATTCAAAGAAAGAAGCTACTGAGATAAAGCGACCTCTTTTAAACTTGGGAAATACTAATGATAAAGTTGATTTTGCTACATATTTTGAATTTGTTATCTGATAATGTCTTTTGCATGTGCGATTGTAAATATGTATATTTTCAATATTCTCGTATATCTAGGGAAAATAAAGTAAGAAAATAATATATACATATATATATATATATATATATATATATATATATATTATATATATATATATATATATGTTCCGGTTTTACGTCACGGACTCCCTTTTCTACCAAGGGCTAGGACTGTTGCCTTCATGCTAAGGACTTGTTTTGGCAGATGTAATCGCTACCCTGAGTGCATGCCCTTGCTAACCTCAGACCGTGACGGGGAGCGAACCCTCGACCTGAAGCCTCAGAGTCGCGTACGCTACCGCTTGAGCCACGGTGACTACACATATATATATATATATATATATATATATATATATATATATATATATATATATATATATATATATATATATGCAGATATTGATAAATAGAGAGATCGATAGATAACAAGCAGACCATATAGATACACATAAACATACACACTTCCATACATGCATAAATACATACATATATATGTATGTATATAAATTAATTTAAAAAAATTATATATATATATATATATATATATATATATATATATATATATATATATATATATATATAAACTTTGAAATGTGGCAATTCTGATAGAGAGAGAGAGAGAGAGAGAGAGAGAGAGAGAGAGAGAGAGAGAGAGAGAGAGAGAGAGAGAGAGAGAGAGAGAGAGAGAGAGAGAGAGAGAGAGAGAGAGAGAGAGAGAGAGAGAGAGAGAGAGAGAGAGAGAGAGAATATCTCAAACAAGAATCTCCATTCCAGAAATCCTCGGACATTTGATGTTAAAAGAACAAGTAACAACCGAGACAAAAAAAAAAAAAAAAAAAAAAAAAAAAAAAAAAAAAAAAACTTTTCCATTACAAACATCAAATTCTACTCAGCTCTTAATGGTAGCCTCAATGATACGAATTCTTTTGCTTTTCCCTTTTTTATCCCTTAATTTTTAGGGGTAAGCGAAAGAAGGGAAGGTTCCCTTTAGGACCTTAAAAATTGCTTATCAATTGTTTACTGTTCTTTATTACCTTCGTGGGTAATTTCTTTTCAGATTTTATGATTGTAATTAAAAATGATTAAGTTAAAAGAAAATAAAAAGTTTGAAAGAATCAGAAAGGGAGACTCCCATCAATGGTTTGTCATATTTTTTATATATATGTTTATTTGAGTATTATCCTATTTTTTCTCGCATGTATTTTATCAATGTTTGTAACTGCTATGTAGAGCCGATAATGTTCAAAATAATTTCATTTTGAATGCGGAAGAGGGGAAGGATAAACTTCAAAATAATGTCACTTTGAAGAAGAGAGATAAGAAATCAAAATAATTTCACTCTGAAAGAAGCAGAAGGGAAGTTTCCTTCAAGGTCTCAAGTATCTATTTTATATTTGCACTGTTTATTTAAACTATAAGAGTATTTCTCGTATGCTTATATAATTTTTACGAGTGTACTGGGCCCTAAAGTAGTGCCATCCCTGAAACTGCGCCTCATAACGATCAACAATATGCCAGGTACCTCTTTATAGTACTTGGTGAACATAGGCAGTAGGGACTATATATATATATATAAAAAAAACTATCCGAGTCTCTCTTCCTCTTACCCCAACCGTTTCATCTTATGGTAACCCTCCCACATCCACCCGTCTCAGTTTAGCATATATATATATATATATATATATATATATATATATATATATATATATATATATATATATATATATATATATATATATATATATATATGCCAAGTCGCACGTGGCACATGGGACGTGTCACGCCACTTCTGTGTGAAAGGTTTCATGTTCTTTTTCAACTGGCATGCCACGTGCGACGTGCCACTTTGGTGTGAAAGCAGCCTTAATTTTCGAAATTTTTCTTATGGTTTCATTACAGTAAGACCAATTATTAATTCGGACTGCACGTATAACCTCCAACCAATAACAATTAATTGTTCATTTGAATAATTAAAAAGTTGTACAAAATGTTATGAAATCAAGAAATGTTTTCGGACGTACTAAAACCTCTCACTGATAATGATAATCATACAATAGTGGTAAGAATCATATGCAAAATCTGAGATCAGACATAACACCAACAACTGCAGCAATAATAATAATAATAATAATAATAATAATAATAATAATAATAATAATATAAAAAGGAAAAATGACAAATGATGATTTTGTACAAGAAGACCAGCTACGACAATAATAGCAAAAATAACAATAAAAACAACACCAAAGCCAGTGACGTCCCATGCAAGCTGCAAAAAGAAAACGACCTCTCCTGTAGCCCCCCCCCCCCCCCAAGGCTCATGAGGTCACACAGGAGGGAGTAATCAGGCAAGGCACACTTCGGCCCCTCTCTCTCTCTCTCTCCAGCTAACCACTCAAGCGGAAAGTAGACTACACAAACCTGATTTTTCTCTAAACCCCCCCCCACTCACCCCCTTTTATCCATGAAAGGAAGATAACCCCCTCATAGTAGGGTGGGAGAAAACCAGTAATTAATTACAACCAGCTTTTGAAAGTTTGGAAAATGGCAACATTTGACTATATATATATATATATATATATATATATATATATATATATATATATTATATATATATATATATATATATATATATATATATATATATATATATATATGAATCATTTTTTACCCCGACCGGGACTCGAACCTAGGACTTGTGATTACTAAGTCAAGGCGCTACCGCTACACCACAGAAGGTTAAAAGGAATCCAACCTTATAGCTTATATCTGCTATACTTAGGAATGAACGCATTCTAACTGAATGCCACTATGTTCATATTACAGATTCCCCAACCTCACTCGTGGCTTCATTTTAGCATTTAATTCAATTCCCAATCTCATTCTGGCCATGAAATAACCAAATAAGCACATTACATATGTGAAAACATGAATCATTTTTTACCCCGACCGGGACTCGAACCTAGGACTTATGATTACTAAGTCAAGGCGCTACCACTACACCACAGAAGGTTAAAAGGAATCCAACCTTATAGCTTATATCTGCTATACTTAGGAATGAACGCATTCTAACTGAATGCCACTATGTTCATATTACAGATTCCCCAACCTCACTCGTGGCTTCATTTTAGCATTTAATTCAATTCCCAATCTCATTCTGGCCATGAAATAACCAAATAAGCACATTACATATGTGAAAACATGAATCATTTTTTACCCCGACCGGGACTCGAACCTAGGACTTATGATTACTAAGTCAATGTAATGTGCTTATTTGGTTATTTCATGGCCCGAATGAGATTGGGAATTGAATTAAATGCTAAAATGAAGCCACGAGTGAGGTTGGGCAATCTGTAATATGAACATAGTGGCATTCAGTTAGAATGCATTCATTCCTAAGCTATAAGGTTGGATTCCTTTTAACCTTCTGAGGTGTAGTGGTAGCGCCTTGACTTAGTAATCATAAGTCCTAGGTTCGAGTCCCGGTCGGGGTAAAAAATGATTCATGTTTTCACATATGTAATGTGCTTATTTGGTTATTTCATGGCCCGAATGAGATTGGGAATTGAATTAAATGCTAAAATGAAGCCACGAGTGAGGTTGGGGAATCTGTAATATGAACATAGTGGCATTCAGTTAGAATGCGTTCATTCCAAAGTATAGCAGATATAAGCTATAAGGTTGGATTCCTTTTAACCTTCTGTGGTGTAGTGGTAGCGCCTTGACTTAGTAATCATAAGTCCTAGGTTCGAGTCCCGGTTGGGGTAAAAAATGATTCATGTTTTCACATATGTAATGTGCTTATTTGGTTATTTCATGGCCAGAATGAGATTGGGAATTGAATTAAATGCTAAAATGAAGCCACGAGTGAGGTTGGGGAATCTGTAATATGAACATAGTGGCATTCAGTTAGAATGCGTTCATTCCTAAGTATAGCAGATATAAGCTATAAGGTTGGATTCCTTTTAACCTTCTGTGGTGTAGTGGTAGCGCCTTGACTTAGTAATCATAAGTCCTAGGTTCGAGTCCCGGTCGGGGTAAAAAATGATTCATGTTTTCACATATGTAATGTGCTTATTTGGTTATAATATATATATATATATATATATATATATATATATATATATATATATATATATATATATATATATATATATATATATATACTTACTATCTTTAAAGTACAGACACAAAGGCTTTTGTTACATGTGTATGATTCAACCAGCCTCCTAACAAGGAGAGAATGCGGCAATTGAATATGTATACGTATGTATATATTTTAATTACTTCAATTAACGATTTCCATAACTTACGGACAACACGAGAACACTCGGACATTACTGCATTGGTCACTCGTCCTACGCTGATAATTGTATAAAAAACCAACTGTATTAAACAAAAAATAACACTGATAGGAGGGCCTTACGTAAAAGTGCCTAGGCACTTTGCATGTAACAAATCCCAAACCTCTTGCATACTTTATATCATGCCTACATGACTGTACTTTATACATTTACTCTCTATGTAAAAACAATACATCAGTTAAAATGTATTTAGGAGAGGAAATATTAGATGATATTTTTTTCTATAATGTTATTTTCTTTCATAAGGTCAAAATCGCACTATTCAAACCGGACAGGTTTTGACTGCTTTTAACGGTCTGATGCCCTTATTACCAACATTCATCAGAGCTCCAGTCTTAGGACCGATACCAAGTTAAGATGACTTGGTACCCCAGCAGCTGAAAGTCTCCTCTTTCACAAGGTGAATAAAAAGCATTTATAATAACAATAGGCATAATCATTAACGTCAAAATGATGACTGGCAAATTTCATGTTTACTGTAAGTCATCACACACAATGAATATCTGTAATAGTGATGAGGAGGAGGAGGAAGAAGAGGAGGAGAAGAAGTATGAGGAAAAGGTGGAGCAGAAAGATGAGGAAGAGATGAATAAGAAAGAGAAGAAAATAGCAATGAATACGAAACCCAAATTGTGCCGCTACTACTACTACTACGACTATTATTGCTACTACAATTACTACTACTACTACTAATAATAATAATAATAAATAATATAAATAAGAAGAAGAAGACGAAGAAGAAAAAAGAACAACAATAAATATATGAAAATAAATTGCTAACATGCATATAAAAGTATAAATAACACTATGAAAAATAAAACATGAACAAAAATAAAGTCATTAATTAAAAAAAAAAAGATAAAGTTTTTCATTATTTTTCTTTATGTACGTATGGGCTATGTGTGTAAGCTTACATGTCCGTGTGAGTTTACGTAATCATGCATAAATTCAATATTTTTTCTTTAATTTCCTGAACACAGAGGTAAGATTAGTGTATAAACCAAATAGACATTCAAAGCACCAGTTTTTTTTTTTTTTTTTTTTTTACCTTTAATAATGTGTTTAGTTTGTCTTAATTTTTCTGAAGGGTAGTAAAATTAGCGCGTACTCTTCGGAGATATATATATATATATATATATATATATATATATATATATATATATATATATATATATATATATAAAACAAAGTTGTGTTCAGTAGGTTGGCCATGGCACCAGTCGACCGTTGAAATACTACGACTGAAGGTATAACGGATTCAACTAGGACTGGTCCAGACAGTTTTGGGTTGAGTCTTCCTTCAGGACAGTTCTTTCCTTTATACCTACATCTCCACCGAATATTCTGGCGTATTTGTTACACAAATCTTACTACCCCATTACATTTGACAAGTCACAAAATTCCCCATATCTGTTTCTTTTTGCTCTATTTTTTTTTCTCATTATTTGCTATATTTATGGAAGGTCCACAACTTATGGCCCCCAGTACCCGGCATAGAGGGGTCCAAAGAATCTCCGGTGATCTTGTTGACTCAACTACAGGCTTGAGGGCAGACTCATCAGGTGGTAGTAATGGTTCTGCCCTTAACCTTGCACTTCCTGATAGATCACTCTTCCATTTTCGCTCCCCCACCACCAATCCCTCCTATTCTGCATTGCCTTTGGCACTTTGAGCATTCCCAACGTGAAGATTTGTGTAACTTCCTTTTTGACTTCCCATGGGATGACTACTGCTTTCGGTCCCGCAACCCTGATTAGGTAGCCCTAAAAGTTGAAGAGATCATAAACTCGGGAATGGAGGCGTACATCCCCTCCTCTATGGAAACTTTAGCTCCCCATAAATCTTGGTTTAACCGAGGCTGCTCCATGGCTATTCAGGCCAGGAATTGGGCACACCGGTTGTACCAAGCCTCTCCTGATTTAACTAACTCTGCTTTTATTGTCGCTAGGAATCTCTGTACTGCTCAGATTCGAAGGTCTAAGACTTCCTTTATAAGAGAGAAAGTTGATGACATTAACTCTTCTCCCACTGACAAATGTTTCTGGTTCTTAGCCAAAAACCTTTCCAAAAACTTCTGTAACTCAAGCTTTCCCCTCTCATTCATTCTGATGATTCTTTAGCTTGCTCTCCCACTGACAAAGCCACTTTCTTTGGCTCTCATTTTTCTGCTACCTTTTTCGTAAACAATTCCAGTGCACCTCTCCCTCAATCTTTACCCTCTTTAAACCTATACCCTCCCTTATCCATTCTTCACACAAACTTCATAAGGTTCTTCGCTCCCTAACAAGGCATCTGTTTCCGATGGTATCACTGCAAAGTTCCTTGAGGAGTTTGCAGTTTAACTGGCTCCCGTGCTTTCATTCTCTCAACCAGTATCTATCTTTCATCTTGGAAGCATGCTTTAGTGCAACCTGTTCCTAAAAAGGGTGACCACTCTATTCCTTCAAACTACCGACTTATTGCTCTAACCTCTTCTATAGCTAAAGCTTTAGAAACTTTGCTCAATGCTCACGTTTTGAAATGTCTTGAATCTAACTCACTTCTCTCCAATCACCAGTACCGCTTCTGCAAGGCAAGATCCACTGGCGATCTGCTGTCCTCTCTTACTCATGTATGGTCATCTTCTCTGGGGAACTATGGGGAATCCTTTCTTGTTGCCCTTGACACCTCAAAGGCTTTTGACAGAGTCTGGCATAAGGTTCTGTTGGCCAAACTCCCTGCCTATACTTTACCACCTCTCTCTGTTCTCTGATTTCCAGTTTTCTCTCTGACCGTTTTATATCTGTAGTTGCTGATGGTGCAACATCTAGTCTATTCCCTGTTACCAGTGGTATTTCACAGGGATCTGTTCTTTCACCCACTCTGTTCCTTCTCTTCATCAATGATCTTCTACAATCCCCATCTTCCTCTCTTTTTCATGCCTTTGCTGATGATTCTACCCTTCACTTTTCCTCAGCCCTTTCTTCTCAACCTTCATCTGCTACTCGTAATCAGTCTCGTGTCACTCTTTCTTCTACTCTCAACTCCGATTTGCAGAGGGTATCTGAGTGGGTCACCCAAAATTTAGTTAAATTTAATGCCTTCAAGACTTAATTTCTGGCTATCTCTTTATATTCTTCTCCTCCTGATAACCCTATTGTCTTCAAAACTAACGAAATTTACCCTCTTAATACTATCAACATATTAGGAATTCATATAGCCTCTACCTTGTCTTAGAATAATTACATAATCCAAATTTATAAATCTGCATCCAAAAAATTGAGGGTTGTGTTTCGATTTTGTCATTACTTCTCCTCCTTACAGTTACTTTAAATCTAAAAAAGGTCTTATCCGTCCCTGCTTAGAATACTGCTCACACATCTGGGGTGCTTCTTATACTTATCTCCTTTATAGGGTTGAATCTAAGGCAGTCAGACTCATTAATGATCCCTCTCTTACTTCTAATCTGGATTCTCTCTCTCTTTGCCATAAGGTATCTTCCCTCTCTCTTTTCTATCGCTACTACTTCCATCATTGCTCTGATAAGTTGGCGAGTTGCATCCCTCCCCCATTGCCAAGGCCGCGTAATACTCGCCGTGCAGCCTCGTCTCACAGGTACTGTGTGGAGATATGTAGCTCTCGGATTGGTCAGTGCAGCGACTGCTTCTTCCAAGCTACCTCCAGACTCTGGAACTCTCTTCCTCCTTCTGTCTTTCTTAATTCTTATGACCTTTCATCCTTCAAAAAGCAGATCTATCGCCATCTCAGAGCCTAGTCCTCCATATCTCTGGGTCTTCTGTACTTTGACTTTTTTTTTTCCTGTCTATCATTTTCCTTTGTGTGACATTACATCTCTGCCTTGTTCTTAGCCTTATTCTTTTCCTTTGTCTTGGTGTTTTCTCGTGCCCGGGCCTTATTGATGAGGGCAGTATCTGCCTGTCCCGGTGTCACACTCATAAAAAAAAAATTAACCAACATCATCAATTCACCAGTCACCAATGTCATCATTATTCCGGTAAAACATTTTATGCCCAAACTAAATGAATATAAATGCAAAATATCTGGTTCACATCTCACGTGTTTGAAGATAAAAAAAAAAGAAAAAAATAACTTCCCAATTAACCAACATCATCAATTATCACCATAATCATCAATGCCATCATTATACCCGCACTTAGCCTAATCATCTTTTGTATCTCGGACAACTAGGCCTATAATTATGAATTTAAAAAGGATGTCTGGAGTGGCTACAAAAAAAGAAAAAAAAAAGGGTCCCCATAAGCCTAGAGGAGAAAACTCGTGTTCTATGCCAAGATATTTTAAAACATCTGCAAAACCACACACACACACACACACAGAGAGAGAATGAATTTATGTCGTTTCCCGAGTCGAGTGCTCTACACACTGTGCTATGAAGAAGATGAAGAGAGTAATAGCATTTGGTTCAGATGCTATGCCAGTGGAGGCATGGAGATGTTTGGGGGAAATGGCAGTGGGTTGTTTAACCAGGTTATATGAAAAGATCTTGGCAGGTGAGAGGATACATGAGGAATGGAGAAAAGTATTTTGGCATCGATTTTTTAGGACAAGGGAGATATACAGAAATGCTGTAATTATAGGAGCATAAAGCTGATTAGCCACAGCATGAGGGTATGGAAAAGTAATGGAAGCTGTGCTGAGAATATCCGTGAGGATTTGTGAACAGCAACATGACTTTACGGCTGGGAGGAGCAGAACAGATGCAATTTTTGCATTGAGAATGCTTTTGGAAAAGCATAGAGAAGGCAGGAAAGTGATGAACTGTATATTTGTAGATTTAGAGAAGGCATATGACAGGGTGCCGAGAGAGGAGTTGCGGCACTGTAAGAGAAAGTCAGGCATTGCAGAGTAGTATGGAAAGGTGGTGCAAGATATGTATGAGAACAGTGTGACAGCTATGAGGTGTGCAGCAGGATTGACATATTGGCTCAAATTGGGGGTGGGATTGCATCAAGGATAGAGCCTGAGCCCTTTCTTGTTTGCAATAGCAATGGACAGGTTGACAGATGAGATCAGACAGGAGTCACCAAGGACCATGATGTTTACGGATGACATTGTGATACGTAACGAGAGTAGGGACCAGGTTTAGGTGAGCTAAGAAAGGAGGAGGTATGTATTGGATAAAAGGGGAATGAAAGTCAGCAGGAACAAGACAGAGTACAGGAGTGTTAATAAGAGGGAGGGTGTCGGAGTGGTGAGGCTGCAAGGCGTGGTGTGGATGAGTTTAAATATTTGGGGTCAACTGTTCAAAGGAATGGAGAATGTGGTGGAGAGGTGAAGAGAGTGCAGGCAGGATGGAGTGGGTGGAGAAGAGTGACACGAGTTATATATGATAAAAGGGTACCTGCATGGGTAAGATCCGAGATGTTGTATAGTTTAGAAACAGTTCCACTCACAAAAAGAAAGGAAGAAGAGCTGGAGGTGGTAAAAATGAAAATGCTGTGGTTTTCTCTGGGTGTGACGAGGATAGACAGGATAAAGAATGAGTATATTAGAGGGGCAGTACAGGAAAATTTGGGGACATGATGATAGGCGACTTTGAGATGGTTTGGGCATGTTCTGACAAGGGATAAGAAGTATGCTGCGACACTAATAATAATAATAATAATAAAAAATCTTTATTTCCAACGTACATTGGGTATTCAAATAAGATGCATATATATTCCAGATAGACATCTGTGGTGTACGATATAGACATACTAAAAGAAACAAATCATAAAGATGGGTGTACTATTAAAATTTACAAGTAAAATCTTCCTTTAAGAGTAACTTCTTAAGATTATATTTAAAAGTATAAACTGAACCAGCATTTTTTAGTTCTCTGGGAAGCTGATTATATAAATGAGGTCCACGAATGTTTATATCTCTTGAGCCAATAGCAGTTTTAGACCTTCGTACTAATAAATCTTCCCCTTGACGGGTAGTTAACCCGGTAACTGAGCTTACTGTAGAAAAATTATACAAGCAATCAGGAAGATTGTTTCTTAGTATATTAAAAACAAAGGTACATATATCAAAAACATATTTATCTCTAATCTTTATCCATTCTAGATCTTTTAAAACAGGAGAGATGTGCTCGTATTTTCTTACATTGCCAACAGCCACTCGTGCTGCAAAGTTTTGTAACTTTTGTATTCTTTGTAATTGAGTCTTATTTGTACATCCCCAAACTTTGAGACAGTAATTAATTAAACTCATAGCTAAGGACTGGACAATTATTATACAAGTTGATGTTTCAAATGAGTCTTTTACCCTATTTAGATATATTAGAGTACCCATTACTTTTTTATAAATTTCATCTATATGCATTTCAAAATTCATGTAACGGTCAAAATAGACACCTAGGTTCTTTACCGAGTTCATTGGCTTAATGATATTACCGTTAAAATTTATATGAAGATTGTCATCAACTTCTGATAATAATTGTCTGGATCCGATAAGAATAGATTGGGTTTTAGTTTCATTAAGTAACAGACCATTTTTTAGAAAGTAACGTTTAGCCATATACAAAATTTCTTCTGCTCTACGAATAATATTTTCTAAATCATTAATTTCTCCTTCAATTAAGATTTGAGTATCGTCAGCATATTGAATGACATAACAGTTAGGTAAATATTTTACTAGATCGTTTACATATATTAGAGAAAGTATAGGTCCTAGGATCGATCCCTGAGGGACCCCAAACAATACCTTTTTTTTATTTTTTATTTATTTATTCAGATAACTGTACATGGGGACATGCGCACATGGGCATTCCCAGTCATATTGCAGTTGATAACATTACAATCTATGTGGTTATGTATAAATAACATACTAATAGAATTTGCAATTAATTTTAAATATCATAGCAAGTAATTAATAATAAAATATAGTGTAATAATTGAAGAGTACTTGAAGAGTAATCATTGTGACAATATTTTCAATAGCCCTTGTTGAGTGCTATCATTTAAGTTGCATTTCACTTTTCAACAGTACTACTGCAGACAATTTGAAGCAGATATAGAATAACAATTTTCAGGTTAGAATAATAAGTAGGTACATACATATATATATACACACACACATATATATATATATATATATATATATATATATATATATATATATATATATATATATATATATATATGCATGCATTAATTAGATGAGCAATAGAAACACCACTGGGGCTTCATAGCCATACATATCAAGGAGAGAGAGAGAGAGAGAGAGAGAGAGAGAGAGAGAGAGAGAGAGAGTAATAATAATAATAATAATAATAAACTTTATTTCCATTTTACAATGGGTATTCGTCAGCCAGGACAAGCCCCAACCCCCCACTGTGATGTCCACCCACAGCAGTTCCTGCCAGTAAACAGCTTAAACTCTCGGTCTTGGACGGGGACCGATCTTTCGACCTCGTGAATGCGAAGCCAGCGCGTTACCACTGTACTAGCCAGCAGTTATTCGTCCTTACTACAGATAAAGACACATCCATGCATACTCATACACATCATTGTCATCTGAGGGTAACACAGCAGAGGAAAGTGCATGTACTTAATTGCATATACGTACACATATAAACCTGAACATACATACATACATACACATAAACACAGTGCCATATAATGGAAGATAAATTTGGAAGGAAAAGAAAGAGAAAGACTGAAAGCCTTTCCCCTTCTCCACCCTTCAAATTATGTACGTGAGAGAATTACGTCAATTAATCCATTATCACTATTATCACAACCATTGCTACCACCATCATGATTATTATTATCATCATTATTATTGTTATTATTATTATTATCATTATTATTATTACTATTATTATTATTATTATTATTATTATTATTATTATTATTGTTATTATTATTATTATTACCATCATCATTACTACAGCTTTTGTATATAGATAGAGTTATGAATCAATAGTAGTAATTATTGATACATATAGACATGCACATACATATACATATACATACATATATACATATAAATACATATACATATACACATACATGTACACATGTACACACATATACATACATATGAGCTCTTGAGGGAGGGGGTTAGAATACTTCCTCCATGTTCCCCTGCGTGTCGCAAGAGTAGACTAAGTGGGGCGGAGCGAAGGGAATGAAAGAACCCTTCTCTGTACTTTCTCTTCCCAGAAAGTCAGAGCATTATTCCTTTACTCAGCCACTCACCTTATAAGGGGAAAAGTGGCTTATGTTTATAAAAAGGCATATGAGAGAGAGAGAGAGAGAGAGAGAGAGAGAGAGAGAGAGAGAGAGAGAGAGAGAGAGAAAGGTATTCCCTCCACCCATCTTTTTTTTTTTCCCCCAAAGTTATAGAAATATCAGATAATATACAAGAAAGTAGACTAAGATGGTATGGTCATGTCGTTAGAAGGGATGAACAGTATGTTGGGAGGAGGGTGATGGAAATGGATATACAGGGTAGAAGGAGAGGGAGACCAAAGCGTAGGTGGATGGATTGCATCAATGATGATCTGAGGTCTAAAGGTTTGTTGGGTGATGAGGTATGGGACAGAAATAAATGGAGAAAACTGACCAGAAACATCGACCCCACATAAATGTGGGAAAAGATGTAGACGGAGAAGAGGGTAAAAGAATTACATTTTCAACGTTGGGTATACACTAAGTACAGGATAATTTTTTTTTTTTTAATTTATTCAGATAACTGTACATGGGGACATGTGCACATGGGCACTCCCAGTCATATCGCAGTTGATAACATTACAATCTATGTGGTTATGTATAAATAACACACTAATAGAATTTGCAATTAATTTTAAATATCATAGCAAGTAATTAATAATAAAATATAGTGTAATAATTGAAGAGTACTTGAAGAGTAATCATTGTGACAATATTTTCAATAGCCCTTGTTGAGTGCTATCATTTAAATTACATTTCACTTTTCAACAGTACTACTGCAGACAATTTGAAGCAGATATAGAATAACAATTTTCAGGTTAGAATAAGAAGTAGG
>JAXCGZ010001149.1:5000-7500 GCA_037179515.1 Halocaridina rubra
GCAGACACATTCAACATGTCCGGATTGATTTATAATCTTTTCATATCAATTTATCCGAGTCCCAAGTGATTAGCTATTTAAAAAAAAAAGTCATCTGTGTCCCAAGCGATATAAATTATATAAGGTGAAATAAATGAACAATCTGGTCAATAACCAATTACTCATTTATATTGACCTGTTATCTGTGCCTAAACAAATTGTTAATTTGACCTGTTATCTGCGCCTAAATTGCTAGTTTCTTTTCATAAAATAGCATTCAGGACTAAATTAGTATCGGTATATTTTTGTCATAGTATTCCTATTTGGTTGTCGAACACGTTCCGTGTTCGACAACCAAATACCCCGTTCACACGTTCGAACATCACTTCAAACACTTGTCTGTCGAACCGCGTTCGACGATCCGTTTGACCGTGTCAACACCCCTTTACCCGTACAAAGGGTAAATGACAAGCCATGAGGCTTTGAAAAGTCAATAGAGCCAACTCTGTTTATTCCATTGACGTCATCAGAGAAGTGTTATCGTCAGTCCTTCAAAGATGTTCAAGTTTTGAAAGTTATGTGGTGTGGAGACTTTCCAAGTTCTGTTCAGGTACTGAAACTTGAAGTTGAGGGCTGAAGTTAAGGGTTCTTGAGAGGCTGAATCAGAAGTTTTCAATGGACCAAAGACTGAAGTTTAAGAAGAAGGACGAGACGATGTTACTTTATTAATATTGTTATGGATATGAATAACAAAGAGTTGCGTAATATATTTTGCACACGTGTGTGCGCATGTGGTAAAAAATATTAAGAGAGCAGTCATATAAGCTGTATGTGTTTTTTTTTTATTATTCAGATATTTAATCAGCCGGTTTGAGTGTGAAACTGTACTATTAAGACTATTACTGTTGCTAGTACTGATATTATTATCATTACCACTACCACTACAACTACTAATGCTAGTACTGCTTCTTATACTACTACTAATAATAATAATAATAATAATAATAATAATAATAATAATAATAATAATAATAATAATAATAATAATAATAATATTAATAATAATAATAATAAATATTAATAATAATAATAATCGAACAACAACAACAACAATAATAATAATAATTATAATAATATTAATAATAATAACAATAATAATAATAATAATAATAATAATAATAATAATAATAATAATAATAATAATAATAATAATAATAATAATAATAATTTCCTTTACCCTCAAAACTAGTATTAATGAGCACCCCTTCCCTTAATGAATACCCCAGTCATGCACATCTCCATAAAATAAAACCAAAATCAATAAATAAAATAAACATAAACTAAATAAAATTAACATCCTTTTAAACAACAATAAACAAGTCCTTAAATATAAGTTCCACCTCCAATAAATAAGAGTGCAAAGCGTGGGCCGCGTCCATATATCTCTTTAGCGAGTGAGTCTTCAGCTAATGTATTCCAGGCAGAGGCCCTGAGGCATCCCTCCCTCAGTAGGTATAATTGTTAGCGTACTTGAATTACCATAACGTGGCTTCGCCTGAGGGTGCTGGCGGTGATTTCTATGGATATGAGGGTACGCCAAAAGCCTTGCCCCACCTCACCCCTAACTTGTCCCTCCCACTTACTCCTATATCTTCCACTTCGGATTACCAGCCTCTCCTCACCCCCTTTACCTATCTATTATCTCCAGAAAAAAGTGCCACCACTGGGAGTGTAAGTTAATTATGCCTATCAATATGTGTACAAGAGCTTAATCCCCCTTTCCAAGGGAAATGGCCAAGTCAAAGCATAAAACTATTTACTTTTATTTCACTCGATGCTAACACGTCTATCTTGATCCTCACTTGCATGCTACCAATCTCCTCATATTTTATTCACAATTATTTCACAATAACGCACACTTAAAGACCCATATTCTGTTATTCTGGTTGGAATTTTCCTGCTAAAACTCATAATTTTCTTGACTTTTCAAAGGAGGAATATACGAAGGGGGGATTTTCAATCCCCTCTCTCTGCTCCATTTAGTGGACTTTAACGACACGCAGGGGTACACGGAGGCGGAATATTTACCTATTACATCAGAGGAGGAAATAAGAAAATGCAGGGTAAGAGAATAAAAGAGAATGAGCTCTGGGAGACAGAGGGGGCTTAACCGCTCACCTAAACAGAATAAACCCATAAAAACTATGAAAATGTAAATTCAGAGAGACCGCTAAGAAAATAAATATACTATGGGAAGCAGAGAACGGTTATCTGCTCCGTTTGACAGAACAAGCTTATTACTACATAATAAAGATGAAAATGCCACCGTGGCTCAAGCGGTAGCGTCCGCGACTCTGAGGCGTCAGGTCGAGGGTTTGCGCCCCGTCACGGTCTGAGGTTAGCAAGGGCATGCACTCAGAGTAACAATTACATCTGCTAAAATAAGTCCTTCGCAAGAAGGCAACCGTCCTAGCCCTAGGTATAAAAGGGAGTCCGTGACGTAAAACCGGATCTAAGTAAA
>JAXCGZ010001149.1:12500-25651 GCA_037179515.1 Halocaridina rubra
CGCGCCCCGTCACGGACTGAGGTTAGTAAGGGCATACACTCAGGGTAACGATTACATCTGCCAAAACAAGTCCTTTGCAAGAAGGCAACTGTCCTAGTCCTTAGTAGAAAAGGGAGTTCGTGACGTAAAACCGAACCAAATCATCTTTTAACACAGCATGTAATGTCTCCTATTACGTGTCACAATTAGTCCCCATTCAAATGGGGGTAAACACAGACATGTTGGAGGTGGGGGATTATAGATGCCCTTTCTCAGGTCCAGGGGTGGGATTGAACCCACGTTAATCTCTTCCCGATTCGCACCACTGAGCTACCGAGATCCCAAATTCTAACAGGATATCTTTAGGAATTATTCAACAAGTTAATAGAAAGAACTTTGAGAATTCCTAATTGTTGACATTTTAACTTAAATGTCTTTTGTTTTCAAAAAGCAGAGTATCTCCTGCTTTCATAGTTTCAAGTGTATCTCTCACCCGAATTTCGATGACATCCTGGTCATGACACCTGGTTCCAAACTGAGAGGTCCAGAGTTCTACTCCCAGGGAGTTTCGTACAGCTCCTTTCCTCGCCAGAGCCAGTTTGAGACAAGAAAAAAAAAAGAGAAGGTAGCAGGGTTTCTCTTGAGGTAAATACTTCAAGTCAGTAGCCTCAGTGAGTACAAATTTAGGTAAGAAACGGGATCACTGGCGATACAGTATCTTCTTAAAAGACGTTGGGCTTCAGTAACGGCAAAAATGCCCATTCCGCAACTCTACTGGAAAAAAAATCTTTGACAATTACTCTCTGATACCATTTACATCATTATTACGCTTTTTAACACTATTAAATTCAATATAAATAGCGTCCTTAGCGTGGTGACCCCTGCTGTCTTTGTAGGGTCAGGCAAAACAACACTGGATGTATGTATCTTATGACCGGTCCATTATCTTCATGATCACCATGTTTCGATTATGACAAATACGCTTACACCCAATAACTCATACAATACACACACACACACACACACACACACATATATATATATATATATATATATATATATATATATATATATATATATATATATATATATATATATATATATATATATATATATACTTGCTGACTAAGTAATATTCCGTACAATGGCATAACAAGGGAAAAGGTAAACAAACAATAATGTAATGTAAATATATGATTCATTTTTTCACATATGGTAATGTGATTAATTGATTATATATAGATAGATAGATATATAAATAAACACTTAAATAAATAAATAAATATATAAATAAATAAATAAATAATAATTACTCAATGACGTCATCAACTTAAAAAATCAACAGCAAAAACGAAAGAGAAAATGAACAGCTTTCGATGCTAATTAGCAGTAAGAGAGAACTCTCTAATGGTGCTCCAAAGTATCACGGTTACAGAGAAAAGAAAAATACTGTATTTGCCATTTTGGACCAGATTACAGTCAAGCTTTTTGTTTCAAAGCCAGCCTGCCTGCCTCTCTCTCTCTCTCTCTCTCTCTCTCTCTCTCTCTCTCTCTCTCTCTCTCTCTCTCTCTCTCAAAAGGATCATTAACTGATTGTGTTACACAAATCACCAACAGAGAGATAGATAGATAGATAAATAGATAGATAGATAGAGATAGATAGATAGATAGATAGAGAGAGAGAGAGAGAGAGAGAGAGAGAGAGAGAGGAGAGAGAGAGAGAGAGAGAGAGAGAGAGAGAGAGAGAGAGAGAGAGAGAGAGAGAGAGAGAAACTGAAATCACACATAAAAAAATAACATACGCACGCACAAACAATTAATTTCTTTTTTACTTTCTCCCCCTAAATTACTCCAGTTTCAACGGAGGGGATTGGGGGAGTGAGGGATGGGGATTGGGGGAGTGAGGGATGGGGATTGAGGGAGTAAGGGAGGGGATTGAGGGAGTGAGAGATGGAGGTAAGGGGAAAATTCGAAATCGAATTCACCCGCTGAAAAAAATACAGAGAAAAAGACATAAACGATGTGGGTTTTTTTCTTTGGCCTAAAATTCCTCCATTTTTCAAGGGAGGGAGAGAAGGAGGGGTGGGGGAAAGGTCAAGTAGGGGGAGAGAAGGAGGAGAAAGGGAGGAGTAAATGGGGGTTTACAATGTCAAACGGTTCGTCGAACGCGGTTCGACAGACAAGTGTTTGAAGTGATGTTCGAACGTGTGTGAACGGGGTATTTGGTTGTCGACCAAATACCCCGTTCACACGTTCGAACACAGAAAAAAAAGGCAATACATGTATTTTTTCCATTTTCCAAAGTTATGCCATTTTCAAGGGAGGGGAGGGGAAAGGGGGAGGGGAGGGGAAAGGGGGGAGGGTAAAGGGGGGGGGAAGTGAGGGTAAGCTAAGGGATCAAGTAAAGATGACGACTCCATTACATTAAGTGACCCCGTAAATAGTTTGGTTAGGCTTAAGTTAGGTTAGGCATTAATCTAACCTATTCTAACCTCAATTAACTTGAGCTAACCTAACCATTTACGGGGTTATTCAATGTAAATGGAGTCATTTTCTTTACAAGATGTGAGTTTGGTTTTGTGGAGTGAGATGTAGATCCGAATGCAAGCAAGCAAAGAATGTTTTTTACGATTCCTTCATTTTCAAGGGATGGGATGAAATCAGAATGGAAACACAGAAAGGAAACAGAAAGGAAATAACGGAAAGGAAATAAATGAGAGGAAAAAAGGAAATTACCTAATCTCTTAACTTTCTTCAGACAACTTACTCCATTCAGTAGTGGGAAGGTCAAGTGGGGTGACATCTATATGCAAATTCAAATACCGAATTGCGTAATTTAAAAAAAAAGGCATTAAAAATTATATATGCAAACTATGTCAAGCACTCATACTTTCTATGACAAAACTATATGGAAGTTATGTAATAGTAAGTGAAAAAATTAACACAGATGTAATATAATATTTAGTGCTCATTAAATAATAATAATGAAAAAAAAAATTGTTAGAATATAAGATTCGATTTACCAAAACAAATATAAAATTCCTCTTTATTTGGGAATATAACTTCCTTATCATATGCGTGTCTGTGTAATTATTATATATATATATATATATATATATATATATATATATATATATATATATATATATATATATATATATATATATATATATATATATATATATATTAGACAGATTTATTTTACTTCCCATTAGTTATTAAGCCTTAAGACCTGTTTCCGAAGGGACTTCCAGCTACTGTCTTTCACTTTCAAATTAGACAGCGTTAAAGAGTCTGGTACCTGCTTATTCATGGAGGGAGCCAGCTGAAGTTCATATACAGCTTCAAGAACAAGGGAACATACGCACACACTCACTCATACACAAACACAAACACAAATATATATATATATATATATATATATATATATATATATATATATATATATATATATATATATATATATATATATATATATACACGAAAACGCACATACACACATTCCTCCTTACAATGACTACTGCAGGAGATAGGAAGGAAAACAATAGTTTTTAATAACTATTAAAATTCATTAGTCACGTGGAAACACTCCCTTCATATGCCTAATTTGCAATATAATATGAAACAATTAATTCCATCGAGCGGGATGAAAAATCACCTGAGGAAAAAAAGGCTTAACCTCATAAAGATTTGCTAAGGATTTTGAGCCTTATTTCTCGTATTAAACAAGGACCATAACGCCGAGAGAGACTGAAACGACGTAAAAAAGTTAATTATTTCCTGGCTAGTATTTATATGCTTGCTGACAAAAGTAATATTCCGTACAATGGCATAACAAGGGGAATGGTCAACAAACAATAATGTAATGCGAAATATTTGTTTATTTTTTTAGGGGGGGAGTGAATACGATACTCAAATAGTGGAAGGAAAAATTGTGTGTTTTCTAGATTTCATATATGTTTGTTTCATGTTATGATGTTTGTTTTCAACACTGAAAATATAGCTTAGTTTTCCATTTAATGAATAGGAATATTATTCATATATTTTTTCGGAGTCAAATGTGTATATTAAGGCGGGAACTACTACAAGAATAATTAATAAAGCGATTACTGATAATATGAATATTTACAATGTCACTATCTGTCTACTGAGTTTCTGTCTATTTGCTGCAAGCTTACCTGCCTGTCTACCAATACATTCTCTCTCTCTCTCTCTCTCTCTCTCTCTCTCTCTCTCTCTCTCTCTCTCTCTCTCTCTCTCTCTCTCTCTCTAGCTGCCGTCTCAACTATGTACGTACGTACGTATGTATGTGTATGTATATGTATGTATGTATGTATGGATGTCTGTATGTATATATGTATGTATGCAGGTATTTAAGACCTTGTGAATCTGTAAAATAAATAACTATTTAGTCTAATATCATACAACATCTCTTTAATACCTCACTCATTATCACTTACATATTAGCTATCAAATAAAGAAATATTACATATAGGTAAAATTAGGATAACAAAACCATGCATAATATGCGATAAAGAACCCTTCATAAATACACAGAATTCACTCACACACACACACACACACACACACACACACACACACACACACACACACATATATATATATATATATATATATATATATATATATATATATATATATATATTATATATATATATATATATATATATATAATACGTAATCCGAGAATAAAATAAAATTTAAAAAAGGCAAAATATAATATCATTTATTTTCCATAATCTAAGAAAACGAGTGCGGTGTGGTGGTCAGATGGGTTGAGAAGTCTTCTAATAAATGGGTGTGTGCTCTGACTCGGCCACCTCTTACAAGGAGTATTACAACTATTGTATATGCACGTATATATTAATCGCTTACTATACTATAAAGAATACCCAATAAATAACCTTAATAAATAAAGAAAAAAATTGATAAATATAAATTCTTTCTCGTGATCTGAGGAAACCAATTTTCGAAGCTGAATTGGAGAGCAGTTACAAAGTCCGTTCTAAAGCTTTCATTAATTTTCCTAACCTTTTGTAAAGAGGAACATATTCAGGGGGATTTGCAATAAATGAGAATTTAGGTATTAGTGTTCTGGTTGGTACATGTGTGTGTGTGTGTGCGCGCGAGCGTGTGTATATATATATGTGTGTGTGTGTGTCTGTGTGTGTATTTTTTGGGGTATGTTCGTGCTCGTGTGTGTGTAAGTGTGAGTATATCTATGTGTGAACGCGTGTGAGTGAAAGAACAAAGGGAGGTCGCACAATAAAACCATGGAGAGAGAGAGAGAGAGAGAGAGAGAGAGAGAGAGAGAGAGAGAGAGAGAGAGAGGAGAGAGAGAGAGAGAGAGAGAGAGAGAGAGAGAGAGAGAAATACATTACTTAAGTGATTGAAAATGAGGTACTTTTATGGAAATATTCATTCTTCGGGATGTAATCTCTTCCAGAATCCTTCGCCGTTCTCTCCTAAGATGCTACGCGAGGAATGTGGAGCTTATGCTAATAAAAAAAAATAAAAAAAAAGACGGAGGAATGCTTCATTACGAGCTTCCCTACGGATTTCATTACGTCCAGTCTTTTCATTTAATCAAAAAAAATTATATATATATATATATATATATATATATATATATATATATATATATATATATATATATATATATATATATATATATATATATATATATATATATATATATATATATATATATATATATATATATATATATATATAGATATATATATAGATATATATATATATATATATATATATATATATATATATATATATATATATATATATATATATATATATATATATATATATATATATAATAATAATAATAATAATAATAATAATAATCTATCTATCTATCTACCTTGGCTGTTTCCCCCTTTAATTGGGGGGTAGCCGACATCAAGAAAGGAAAATAATAATAATAATAATAATAATAATAATAATAATAATAATAATAATAATAATAATAATAATAATAATAATAATAATAATAATAATAATAATGAAGAAGAAGAAGAAGAAGAAGAAGAAGAAGAAGAAGAAGAAGAAGAAGAAGAAGAAGAAGAAGAAGAAGAAGAAGAAGAAGAAGAAGAAGAAGAAGAAGAAGAAGAAGAAGAACGCAATGCAATTAAAATATTTCTAAATAATTTACTTCCTAATGTCGAGATTCGAACCTGCTTTTCCAGAACAGGAATCCACAGCTTAGAGCGCTGAGCCACAGAGGTTTCTAAAAAAGAAAAATAATAATAACGGAACTTTTATTCAGATACACAGAGGGGACAACTGTGCCTCTCTACTCTGACATTTTAATCTCCTTCCCAGGTTCGAATCCTTGCAGTAGGAAGTTACATATTTGGATATATCCAACTGCGGCGAGTAACGTCCATCCATATGGAGGTGAGAAAGTAAATGTGCGTTTGCTGTTCACTGGCCGGTCGGGTGAGAGGTAAAAATGTCAAGAGCAAAAGGACGCAGTAGTGCCCTTTATAAAGCTGAGTAGTTTCAGTAGAAGTTCCAGTTCTCTCTCTTTAAAAGACCTCTGTGGCTCAGTGCACTAAGATGTGGACGCCTGTTTTAAAGGATACAGATTCAAATCCCGATAGTTCGAGAAAAAATATTCGGAAATAATAATAATAATAATAATAATAATAATAATAATAATAATAATAATAATAATAATAATAATAATAATAATAATAATAATAATGTCATTACTATTATTAAACAATAACAATGCCCTCATAGAGTAAGTTACGCAACATTTACGAAATTGTCAAAATTTATAACCATTAGTATTTACTGATATTTCTTTTCTTTCTTGCCTTCTTTCTATTGCTCCCAAGGGACAGGTATTGAACTTGTCCGAATACGTGCTCGCAGTCTTCAATGACACTTTTAGAGAGGCATCCCGAAAAACCTTAATTGAATTAACTTGTTTCTGAAGAGTCTTCATTATCGCTTAGACTTCAGGGATTCGGAGATAAGTGTGCGTGTATGTGCGCACGTTGGAGAGAAAGAGGAAGCAAGAGAGACAGATAGATAGATAGAAAGAGAGAGACAGATCAAGGCATCATCCGTCCGTTGCGATACAACAGCTGAAGGGGCTTTTGGACTTCAATAGGACTGTCCAGGACAGTTCGATGTTAAGTCTTCCTTCAGTTACGTTTCTTTGTCTATGCTTACATAAACACCGAATTTTCTTGGATATTCGTTACACAGCTCTTATTAACCCTTCACAGCTGACAAGTCACAACACTCCCCATGTCTGTTTCTCTTTACTTTTAGCTTTCTTCGTGCCCAGGCCCGATGAGGGCAGATTTATTATTGCTTCCCCGTCCTGATGTCACAATCATAAAAAAAAAAAAAATACAGTGCACACTGAACCAGATTCACTTATAGTAGTCAAGGAAAAAAATATACTGAGACAGTTTATAGTGTTCCCTAACTACACTGTTTATTTACGAGAAAGAGACTTCCTACAGTGTAAATTATTGGACATTTTTACAACGAGTCATTTGTTCTCAAGAACATTTTTATTTTTTTTTTTTTTAATAGGGAGGAGCTGTTGCCTCCAGAATACCCTGTTTCCTTCAGTAATAAAGAGGAGGAAGAAGAAGAAGGAGGAAGAAGATGCATAGTGCCTCTTTCTTGTTATATTACGCTGTCAAGGGTAGAGTGAAGCGAAGCAGCCAGAAGAAAAATGTGTAAAGCGATTTTTCACTCGTCATATTCGCGTCTAATGTATTTAGAAACTGCATATTGCTTCAATAACATACATGTTACGTGTTGTTCATACCACGTTTCACTGGCTACTTTCTCTCTCTCTCTCTCTCTCTCTCTCTCTCTCTCTCTCTCTCTCTCTCTCTCTCTCTCTCTCTCTCTCTCTCTCTCTCTCTCTCTCTCTCTCTCTCTCTCTCTATCTATCTATCTATCTATCTATCTATCTGTATATCTATCTATCTATTATATATATATATATATATATATATATATATATATATATATATATATATATATATATATATATATATATATATATATATATATATATAATCTATCTTTCTATCTGTGAGTGCGTGTGTGTGGTTAAGAACCTGTATACTAAGCCTTATCATATATTTCCTGACAAAACCATTTATTTTTATCTTGGACATAATGCATCTTGCATCCATGCTACAGTATGCTTTCAACCGGGCAGTAGTAAGGCAGTTGCGCAGGGAGTTCATTAGTTGAAAATGGTGTAGATATTCTCTCAGGCGCAGTTCAACACCAAGTTATTGCCCTTTTAGGAATATATAAACGCACCCTTTCTTTACTTTTGAGAATTATTTAGGTGCTTTCATGCTAACTAGCAATTTTTACGTCGAATATATCTATTTATTTTTATTATTATTTATTTTACTTTTTTTTCTAAAATTTTGGGAGAAAGTATTTTTGTTGAGTTCATAACTATTGAGGTTGTAATGAAAATTTTTCGTATGTGTGTGTGTGTGCAGGCGAGCGCGCGAGTGGGTGCGCAGTTACAGTATTGCATTTACCTATGTTTATGAGAAAAAAGCACTAGGCTTGTAACTCCCTGTTTTCTGGTCCGTTCGTTTTTTGTTTCACAAACACTTGTCACATTTTTCATAAAATGATGAATGCAATTAGCGTTTACAATTTCCTCTCTAAGCGAATTCCAATTAACAACTATCCTTACAATAAAACCTACATCCTTACACACTTCAAAGAAACTTTCTAACGAGGCTTCAAACCAGGGCCTCTAGATCTAGAGCCACCACTATAAAGCATTGCTTCCTCTCAACTCTACTAAAATTAAGCATGAATAATAAAGAGAGGACGGTTGCCTTTTTGCGAAGGACTTGTTTTGGCAGATGTAATCGTTACCCTGAATGAATGCCCTTACTAACCTCAGACCGAGGCGGGGCGAGAACCCTCGACCTGACGCCTCAAAGTCGCGGACGCTACTGCCTAAACCACGGTGACTACTAAGTATTAATATAAAAACTGTCACTATATTCCCACCCTTTTACCACTAGCATCAAGTAGTATAAGTGCCTGTTCAGTAGATGTCTGTCACGTTCCATCTGTGTACTTAATACGCCTGCCGATTTGACAGGAGTTAGGTATTATATGGGGAATTATAACGTACATTTATCTTACCTGCTTATGACATAGGTAAGTGTGAAATGAACGCAAAAATTAGCAATACCAAAATTTTCAGTCGACAAATACAATGTTTTGGCTCGATACTACAGATATACAAGTACATTCAAATCAATATATACACATTCTCACATGTAATACGTTAGCCCTTGGCACCATCCGCCCGTTGTGATACTACAGCTGAAGGGTCTTTTGGACTTAAATAGGACTGTCCAGGACAGTTCAATGTTAAGTTTTCCTTCAGTTACGGTTCTTTTACTATGCCTAAGTCAACCCTGAATATTCTTGGATTTTCGTTACACATCTCTTACTATCCCTTCACATCTGACAAGTCACCACACTCTCCATCTCTGTTTCTCTTTACCTTTTGTTTTCTTCGTACCCAGGCTTGCTGAGGTCATATTTATTCTTTCTTTTATTTTGGGCCTGTCTTGGAGTCACGATCATATATATATATATATATATATATATATATATATATATATATATATATATATATATATATATATATATATATATATATGATTCTATTTCACGAAAAACACGTGAATATGGTGATTGTGTGAATGGTTATAACTACGTAAGGAAGTTGAAAAATATTTTGAGATCCTTAGTACTTAATACTTTCTAGTGAATTATTTATCTTCAGAGGAAGATAAGTATTACACTTGAAAGTACTAAGTATTAAGGATCTCAAAATTTCTTTCAATTTCCTTACGTACCCATAACCGTTCACACACACACACACACGCATATATATATATATATATATATATATATATATATATATATATATATATATATATATAACATATATATATATATATATATATATATATATATATATATATATATATATATATATATATATATGTATGTATATACTCACAAAAAAGAAAAATGAGAAAACGTGTACACACACATAAGCGCGCGAACACACACACACACACACACACACATACACACACACACACACATATATATATATATATATATATATATATATATATATATATATATATATATATATATATATATATATATATATATATATATATATATATATATATGTGCTTATACACACACAGGATGTGTTCATAAAACATATACGAAATAAAGTCTCTACAGTATATGCAACAATAGAATTTAAATGGAAATGTAACACAGATACAAATTCAAATTGGAAAGGTTCAATGAAATGGAATATCGGACATGGGAGATTTAATATAGCAAAAATTTCAAACTTTTGGTACCGGTGTGTGTGTGTGTGTGTGTGTGTGTGTGTGTGTGTGTGTGTGTGTGTGTGTGTGTGTGTGTGTGTGTGTGTGTGTGTGTGGTGTGTGTGTGTGTGTGTGTGTGTGTGCGTGCGTGTGTGTGTGAGCGAGTATTTCAGGGAAAGCACATGAATCTCGTAAATATGAATATTCCGGCTACGAAGGGAAACCAGAAACAAGGGAGTATATTGGCGCTTTCGAGTATAAAATTTAATCATATTCAGAGGTTCCAGAGTAAATTAGTCAACTTTGATTGACATAATCGTATACTCGAAATCACTTAGGTACTCCGTTGTTTCCATTTTCCTCTCGCAGTCAACATAACCACACGCACAAACACAAGAAATTAAATACGTAAACCCTGTTATTTACAAACACATGCACACACATACACACAATAACAATGTGCACTTATTACTTAAACACACACACACACAAACAATGACAATATAAACCTATTATTCAAAGACACACACGTACACACCTACACTTAACACACGCACACACAAAAATACGCACAATAACGCACTGCATTTCTGAATAGCTACATATATATATATATATATATATATATAATATATATATATATATATATATATATATATATATATATATATATATATTAATAACACTGAACTGTTAACATACAGTCTAAAATGGTAGGAAAAGCCCATAAAGTAAAACAAAGAAAATATATATATAAAAAGTACTTATTAATTTCGTGACCTAAACTGGTCACCTTCTCAAAGTACAATGGCAAGAGATACAACTAGCAAAACAGAAGAACAGTTGAAAAGAAAGTGACAAAAGACCCGCCAAGGAGTCCTATACATGGGACTAATAGATATCAATCTAAAATGCCCGCCGGGGTTAGTCGGTAAACCCCACACACAGGCCGCAAAAGGAATTTAAGTCCATACTTGGCTAAATTGTATTAACAAGAGATTCTTAATAATAGTAAATGTTCTTCTGTTTTGCTATTTGTATCTCTTGCCATTGTACTTTGAGAAGGTGACCAGTGAAGGTCACAAATTTAATAAGTACTATTTATATATATATTTTCTTTGTTTTACTTAATTGGCTTTTCCTACCATATATATATATATATATATATATATATATATATATATATATATATATATATATATATATATATATATATATATATATATATATATATATATATATATATATATACACAAACGCCCATGTAAATAAATAATGGCATTTGTAAACCATACTATCCTCAAACACACACACACACACATAATCATACACTGACAATTCAGAACCATATTCTTTACAAACACTGACATTTCTGAAACGTACTTACACTCTCTCTCTCTCTCTCTCTCTCTCTCTCTCTCTCTCTCTCTCTCTCTCTCTCTCTCTCTCTCTCTCTCTCTCTCTCTCTCTCTCTCTCTCAGAAGCCTATTATTTGAGTCCTAGAATCCCACAGCTGTACGACAGTGTTCCTATTTATATTTCAAGTTGAGTGTTATGCAAAAGAGGATACAAACAGTGGCATTTTCTTTATGAGTTCAAAATATGTTGACACGCAACTGGGCAAAACTTTAAAGCTCTGTTTTCTTTGGCCATTATGCACGACAACTCTCTCTCTCTCTCTCTCTCTCTCTCTCTCTCTCTCTCTCTCTCTCTCTCTCTCTCTCTCTCTCTCTCTCTCTCTCTCTCTCTCTCTCTCTCTCTCTCTCTCTCTCTCTCTCTCTCTCTCTCTCTCTCTCTCACACACACACACACACACACACACACACACCACACACACACACACACACAAAGGGGTTTAATGCAAAGAATGTGAAATTTACTGTTCTATTCGTGATGGCTTTGGGAGGAGAGATGAGTGTGTGCGTGTGTGTGTGTGCGATGTTGTAGGTGGTTTTTTTTATGTATTTACCTAATTTCCAGACGCATGATTGATTTCTTTTGATTCCCTAAAACTATGAATGCAATTATTATTTTCTGTGTGTGTGTGTGTGTGTGTGTGTGTGTGTGTGTGTGTGTGTGTGTGTGTGTGTGTGTGTGTGTGTGTGTGTGTGTGTGTGTGTGTGTGTGTTTGATAATGACAGAAAAAGGTGCGGGAGGTGAGACGGAGCCGACTGAAACCTTTGAGCCCAGTTTGAGAATAAGTTAGAAATTATATAAAGCTAAATGTACAAAGATGGGCAGACCCTACTGCATATGTGAGGCTGTAAGATGCATTGAAATGTTATCACTGTGCAGAATGAACTATGAGTGTATTTATGTATGCGATATGTATGAATGTGAGCATGTGCGTGTATGTGCACGATCATCTCAATATTAATGAAGTATATAAAAGTATCGGTGAGATAACGACGAAAATTAAAATATATTGGTCATCGGTATCGACAAAAATTTAAATTAAGACTTGCTAAAGAATAACCTGAAGCATGAAAGGCTGCCTACACTATCATTCTTTATATGTGCGAAGATACTGTTCCTCTACTGGACCCTTACATCTGAGAGCGCTAATATATAGATATTTCTTATGAAAACGAGAATCATGGCATACTCTTAACATAAAAATATAAAATAAACATCAGTAAAATAAACAAGTGTAAAAAAATGCATTATTCACTAATGCAGAAAAATAAGTAAAAACTCAACAACTTTAGTGTTTAACATTTGAATTTATAGCATTGTTGTAGAATCCAA
>JAXCGZ010001150.1:0-25617 GCA_037179515.1 Halocaridina rubra
GCTACAGGTCCTGATGACATATCCCCTCATGTGCTTAAAAAATGCGCAAACACAATATCAGTGGCACTAAGTATCATATTTAAGGAGTCACTGGAGTCGGGGGAGATTCCAAGATGCTGGAAACAATCAAATGTGATACCTATCTTCAAAAAGGGAAGGAGGGATACGGCTCTGAACTATAGACCAGTTTCCTTGACCAGCATAGTTTGCAAAGTTATGGAGAAACTACTAAGGAAACATATCTCTCTTCACTTGGAATCCTTCAACTTTTTGTCAGTGAGGCAACATGGCTTCAGAGAAGGTAGATCAACAGTAACAAACTTATTATAATTTTATGATGAGGTAAGCCAAATCTTACAGGAAAGAGAGGGCTGGGCAGATTGCATATTCCTAGACTTCCAGAAAGCGTTTGACACTGTTCCACATGGGAGACTTATTAGGAAGCTGCAATCAATGGCTAGAATAGGTGGAAATGTTTTGGAATGGATAAAAACTTACTTAGAAGGAAGGGAACAGAGGGTTAGAGTAAGACACTCAGTGTCTGAATGGAGAAGAGTTAGTAGTGGAGTTCCACAGGGTTTAGTTTTAGGGCCACTTTTGTTCCTTGTATATGTAAATGACCTACCAGAGTCTGTAAATTCATTCATGAATATGTTTGCAGATGATGCAAAGATTGTGAAGAAAGTAAAAAACGAGAACAATGGTAGAGAACTTCAGGAGGATCTAAATAATCTGCATGAGTGGTCAGAAAAGTGGCCAATGAAATTCAATACTTCAAAATGTAAGGTAATGAGAATGGGTACAAGTGCAAGAAGGCCCAAGCTTGACTACTCGGTGGCTGGAGTACAACTTCAAGAGACAGAAAATGAGAGAGATCTAGGAGTAAACATACTGGCAGATTTGTCTCCAGAAATACATATAAATGGCATAGTAAGGGCAGCATATGCATTCTTATCAAATGTAAGGGTAGCCTTCAGGCACATGGACAAGGAAATGTTCAGAAATATTTATGTAACCTATGTGAGGCCAAAACTCGAATATGCAGCCCCCTTTTGGAATCCGCACTTGAAAAAGCACATAGCTAAGCTTGAAAAAGTTCAAAGACATGCCACGAAACTGGTGCCAGAAATACGCAGTCTCAGTTATGATGAGAGGCTGAGGGAATTAGACTTACCATCACTCGAAGCTAGAAGAGTGAGGGGGGGATATGGTGACAGTCTTTAAATTCCTTCATGGTTATGAAAGAGTGGATAGGGATCGATATTTTGATATGGCTGGCTCTAGAACTAGAGGTCATAGTTTGAAGCTTCGTAAGAAAACTTGTTTGCAGGATGTAAGGAAATACTTTTTCAGTGTAAGAGTAGTTGATAATGGAATTCGCTAAGCGAGGAGGTAGTTAATGCTATCTCAATCCATAGTTTTAAGGACAGGTATGATAAGTATGACTAAGTATAAAATGGAACCAATCAGGAGACGGGAAGATACGAGCTTTGGGCTCTTTCCCGTAAACACAATTAGGTAATCATTAGTATATGACATCCTCAAATGAACTGATCAGGGACCAGATGAATTAGAAGACCCAGACTTTTTTCGGTGAGAGCTATGAAACGCGAGGGTGGAGATATAAAGAGAACTATATAAATGAAGGTACAGTACTTGAAAGATATCATTGGTGGAATTTCACCGAGGCCCTTTGTGTTGCAGTGCTAGAGACGATGATGACAATGTTTGTGATGTAACTGATGATCTTCTTAACTGGAAATATTTCTTGACATGGCATAGTTGACAGAAAGAAAAAAAAGGCAGGACATATATTAAGCCATGTATTATATTTTTTACAGCTGTTCACTCTGTTTGGTTCACAGGATGTAGGATCATCGTAAAAACTACTTTGTACATATTCACTTGAAGCATGAGGTCCGCAGTAACTCAGTGGTAGAACTCATGCTTCAAGATGTGATGAACGCAGATTTGAGCCCACAGAGGGACACTGAGAAGGGCAGCCAGTGTTAATCCCCCAGTTCTGACATATATGCACAGACCCTCATTTAAATGGGGTCTAAATGAGAAAAGTGACAAAGCCTCTGGAGCTGATTGGAACTGGAGAATTGAGGCTGGCTGCCCTTCCTAACAACCTGAAGTGGGCTCAATCATGGGTCTGTCACCTCCAAAGTTAGGTACATGTAGACTAACCACAACACTACAATGCTGCCCCATAAACCATATTTATGCCACTATTAGTCCCCATTATTGGGGGAATATAGACAGATTGGACCTGGAAAATTTAGACTGGATGCCTTTCCTAACACTCCACGATGGACACAGACAGACTGAGGCTGGAGGATTAAGGCTGGTTGCCCTTCCTAACACCCTGATGTGGGCTCAATTGTGGGTCTCTCACCTCCCAAGTTGAGTATACTAACCACTACACAAATTTGTTACCTCACTACAGAAATTTACCTCCAGATTCCAACTCATACTGAAATTCTACTACATTTTGATGAATACCAAAAGCAATACACATCAAGGGTCCATAAACCACGTTTTATGTGTCTCTATTGGTCCCCATTACGGGGGTGAAAAGAGATTGGAACTGGGAAATTTGGGCTGGATGCCCTTCCTAACACTTCACGGTGGAGTAGATCACAGCTATATCACCTCCTGAGTCAAGTAGTCTAACCACTACTTGCTGTGGTCCCAGTATATATCCTAACATGATATGAAGTTTTTAGAAACAGTAGCCTGATGAGAAATCTGTGGGAAACCAGGTCATTAAGAGAAAAGCAAATGTTATAAAGAGGTTTTAGATGGTTTGCAGTCAATATTATAAAATATAATATTTATGTATCATTTCGTGTCACAATTAGTCTACGTTCAATTGGGGGCAAACACACATGTTGGAGCTGGGGTATTGAGGCTGGAGGCCCTATCTAACAGCCCTTGGCGCAATTAAACTAGTGCAAGTCTAGCTCATTACTTCCAAACTTGAAAATTCTAAACAACTGACTGAGCCGCTGCAATCCTCCCAAAATTGCAACGTTTTATGTACCACAATTAGTCTCCATTGAAATGGGAATTAGCAGATATATTAGAGGCAGGAGATTAAGGACGGATGCACTTACTAACACCCCCACAATGGGGTAAAATACACGTCAGTTGCCTCCAGACCCACTCTCACTCTACCAATGAGATGCCCATGCTCTCCAAACTGTAATTTTATATGATTATTAACACAGGAACATTACAATTTCTGAAAAGATTTTATTACGTACTGAGAAGATACACTATTATTCATTAGAAATATTTATACATAATATGTACATCACACAGGAACCACTTTCCATTTTTATTAACTTTATAAAGCCTACAAATTTTTATAAACATAACCGAGGTCAAGTCGACAAACATTTTTTCTTTTGAGTGCGACACTCTAAAAAACATGAAAACAGTTCATTTGCATGCCAACATCATGATTTTGTTACAAGACTGACTATAATTGCAGTCTCACATTTGCTCATTTTTCTATTTTTCTTTCTCCATCAACCCACCTACTTCATAAGTTTTGTGACAAAACAATGAAGCCAGATATCAAAATTATATTCCCTCAGCTCCAAATATAAAGGACCAGTTCGCCTTTAACTATATTTTAGTTGGTGTCTTTCTACCCTAAAAATCTAACAAACGAAAAACACTTAAAATACATATGGTAGCAGAAAAAAGTTGCAGACAAATATTGTTTCTACCCCTAAAATCTAGCAAACGAAAAACACTACAAAATATTTATGGTAGCAGAAGTTATACAAGAATGAAAACTAAAATACCCACATATCGCCAATGCTCGTTGCCAATGCAGTTCTGCAAATAATGCGTGGATAATGCTTAAAATCACAATATTTATTACCCAGATATACTCACAGTTGCTTTCAGTTTCAATTGTCCCACCACGAACGATTTTATGAAAAAACAAAAACAAGGAGTAAAGCTTGCGCAAAAGAATAAAGGAAATTAATGAGAGACAGGAGAGATACGTAAAGAAGAGGTGAGGAAAGGAAAGGAGAGGTGAGGTGAGGAGAAAGAAGAGGGGAAGATATCAAAGGAAAGGTGAGGTGAGGAGAGAAGAAAAGGAGAGGTGCAGAGATAATAGGAGGCGAGTTGAGGAAAGAAGGACGAGAGGAGAGAGGTTTACTGTGAGAGAGCAATGGCACTACAAACATCCCTTTCATACAAGTGAATAACGATAAATTAATTACAAAATAACATTGCAACAGTATCTATTAGTGATTAAGTCCATAATTAGAAAACTTATAATACCGTTATCATATATACTTCATAGGTTTTAGTCATTACGTTAATTACAACTCTTTCTCAAATGAGAACTAGTACAGAAATTTGTTACCTCCAGATTCCAACACTCATACTGAAATTCTACTACATTTTGAAGAATACCAAAAGCAATACACATCAAGGGTCCATGAAAAAAAAAATCTATTACATGGTAGTACAGTACTATGCTCCCCATACAATGCAGACAACTGCCCAATGAACAACTGCCCTAGATTAACTTAGGCTATATAAATATAGTTGGGTAGTTTTCCGTCAGGCAGTTGTCCGTATAGGGCAAATGTTCATCGGAGAGTTGATCTAGAATTAAGAAGCTACACCTAAATGAGTTTCTTTTAAGACGGTATTATCATGTCATCAAAACTGTACAAGACACAAAACTAAATCAATTTAAACAATGAATCAAAGTTACAGATAGTATATAATTCAATAAATATAACTTACTATACCATTATCAATGGATTTCACCAGATGCTGCAAGTCATCACTGTAAGTTTAAAAAAATATCCATCAAAGCTGTGCTAAAGAAAGCCGCAATTGAACAATTCTTTTCATAAACTTTGACAGTAATACTGTTTTCTTGGAGAAATAGGATACTAGTACTTAAAAATATTCACAAAAGAGAACCATATAGATAACTTTCTTCCAAAATTATCAATTATAATTGCACGGTGATAAGTAAAGTCCTTTAAAGAAACAAGTGTAAGTTTTAATAATTTAAAAACCTCAACTAGCAAGGCTCAAAAGTACATTTTAATTGGCCTTCTTTACCATTTTCCAGAATGTAAAACAGAAAACAGTTATTAATTTGTAATATATGATCAGACCTTCTTTACCATTTTTTAAACTGCATAACAGAAAGCACTTATTCAGTTGCAGCATATGAACAGGTCTTAATTACTATTTTTTTAGACTATAACAGAAAAGTTATTCAATTGCAGTATATGAACAGACCTTTCTTACAATTTTTCAGATTATGGTAACAGAAAAGAGTCATTCAAGTGGAGTACGTGAACAGACACCAGTTGCAATGCCAAACATCTCAAAAGGGCTACAAATATAGTATATATACTAAGAACAAAATAACCAATAAAGTAATTAGGCAAAATACGATATAAACCAGAAGAAAATTACTAAAGGTGAAGCTTAGCTCCCAGGGAATTATTTTTCTTTCATACTACAATTTCATAAAGATAAAACTGTTCATTCGTTATTTTCAAGTTTTCACAGTTATTAAAGATATTACCTTATGAGTGCCCTGTTGTTGCCTGCTCATCAATTTCAGTTCAGAAAACTATGATCATAACAATGAATCACTTCAAAATGGATTTTTTTTTCTTTTAAATTTTGTGTCACATTTAGTTCCCAACTGAGGGTAGATACAGATGGGTTGAAGCTTGGAAATTAAAGCTGGATGCCCTACCTACAGACCGGCATTGGGCTCCAACACGGGTCAGTCAACTCCCACATTGAGAATTTTAATGCTACAAACGGAAATTGAAGAAAAAAAAATAGAAAAAATATACATATAAATAACCACTTTCCAAAAAGATGTATAAATTGTGGATTAACATTAGTTAATTTGCAAGACCAAAACCTATCATACTAGTTCCATTATTCATCTGTACATATAGGAAGACCAAACTGTTTATATATAGAAGTGCTTCAAAATGCTCTTGGTACATTCTGGCGCAACAGTTCTGGCCCTAAACTCATTTCTGCAGCAACCCATTTGGCAACGGACTTTATAACAATTAAAAGACTACTATAATTTAAAAACCTAACCTAACCTAACTATCTTTACAAACTGATGGAGTGAAACTTGTGATACCAAAATGTCAGCATCCAAGCGGCACTGCCCAATCGTTCTAATCCTCTTTAACATGCCAAACAATGAAGACAATCAGATATCCTAGTTTTACTTGTACTGGTAGACAGTGGTCCAAAGACAGATTTTAAAATAAAGCAAACATTGCAGAACAGGCTTACAAAAAAAACAAAATTATTTAAGATATTATCAGTGTCCATATTTACTCTGCTTACTGGTCTATTCTTAATACAACACTTAATCACATTATTTATTTTTGTTTCTCTTCACATATGAGCATTTGTTTTACCTCAAGACATAACTGAACTGGCACACTCATAAAACCCTAGTATTTTTTTAGTCCCTAAACTTCCATGGTAATCCAATGACTAATAATCTCTCAAGTATTTAATATTCTGTAAAAAGAACAGTAATCATTAACTTAGTTTTAAGTTGAGCATTTTTTCCTAGGTCTGAGAAAATCCTTAATTTTCTCATTTTTCCTAAGGCTGAGATAAATCTAGATTTCTTGTTTTTTCCTAGATCTGGGAAGACCTATATTTCTCGATTTCCCTTGGTCTGAGAAAACATCTATATTTCTGGCTTTTTGTTAGGTATGAATAAAACCTATATTTCTGGTTTCGCTCCATGTTCTGGGAAAGCCTATATGTGTTATGTTTCCCTAGGTCTGAGAAAAAACTAGTTTTCTCATTTTTTCCAAGGTCCGAGAAAAATTAATCCATCATGTAAATATCCCAAAGTCCTACACCCTGTCTGAGCCGTGCTCAACCTGCATTGTAAGTATATCCCAGTAAACATTAGTAAACAGGCCTTTAGTTAAAAACAAAAATATCTTTCAAAACAGAAGCTACCCAAGAAAACTTCAAAAGAACAAAACTAAGTTTAATCCAAAATGGAAACAGTACTTCCAAATATGTTAAAAACTTTGTAATGCAAAGATATACGCAAACCACAACTAAACGCCCAACTATAAAATAAAGGGTAAAGAAAGGTTATATGAAAACAAGTCTGGTGTTGAGACCCAAGTAACATAGATATAATATGTCCTGCTTTTAGGTATGTTGAATATAAGGAATATATAAAAAACATACACTCGCAAACAAGCCTCATACCACCAACAACAATTTACTGAATGCAAGCATTCTCACATAGTATCAATAAACGAATTACCCATTGTCTATAGCAAAGTTTAAAAGTGAACATTATGATATCATCATCATTACTATTTCCATGTAGAGTAGCACTAATATAAAATCAGGAATAAATACTGTATCATACTTGTCAGCATATATCACCAAGGCTCTCCCAGTCATTTTGCTATCACTTCCCTAATGTTCCATGGCAAAGTTACTCTGCCTGTTAAAATTGAGAGCTGTGTACCAGGAACCTATTGTTTACAAACATACATATTCGTGAGTTATGAAATGCCTATCAGTAAATTAGCAAAAAGAATATAAAACTTAAAGTTAGTAATGATAATAATCTTCATGGAGTTGCAAAGTTTACATTACAATAGAAATTCACGAGGAGTATGCATACTTCCCTGTATGTATACTTATATATGTATACTTATGTATACTTATATGCTGCCAGATACAGTAAACTTCCATATTTAAACACAAGAAAATTCACTGTTGTTGTTGTTGTAGGTACTGCTGTTCTATCGTCCGGCTTGACGATGGCTGACCTGGCGTCGGTAACTGCGCTAAAGGGGGAGATACTTCTTTAAAAAATGAAGGAGAAGAATTTAATGTCTGTTCCCTGTCACTATCATTCGTAGCAGCTTGTGGAGAGGATGGTGGAATTACAGCTTCTGCTCCCTCGCCTCCAGAAGTGGAGGGAGACGGCACTTGTACCGAGTTACCGTGAGGGTAGTCGATAATTTTCCGTCTGCTTTGCATGACGTGTTGCTGCTGCTTGTAGTACACTTTAAATAAACCTTTGACCAAAAGAAAAGATGCTCCACCCTAGAAAAAATACAAAAAAACAAAAGTGCATTACGAGACTGAAGAAAATTACATTTGACTGACAGGGGGATCTTGTATAGATGAGTAAACCCCCAAAGCCCACGTAAAGTTAAGTAACCCTGTAAACTGTTAAGTTGGGTTAAACTCGCTTGGGCAGAGTCGAGTTGGCTTGGGTGACTTGCCTTGCAAACACGAATAACCCTAGAGCACCATAGGGTTACTCTTCTTTACAAAATCCGACTGGGTGTATGACTAAATCAGCAGTAGAGCTCCTTAGGAATTTGTAATGTCTCTCGAGCTGTTCTTGGTAACCAGTATACATTGAAATCTGACGATCAAGTACAATGTAAGGAGGGATATAATCAGTATTATTACAGTGGCATATGGAAGAGTATGTGGAACTACACCATGTAAGGCTTTTTTCGTCTTGATAGACTGAAAGTAGCTGGAAGCTTTGCTGCTTGCCTGACTTAAAGATAAGGAAAATGTGCCAAGTCCATTTTCCACAGCCCCGTTCTTGAAGCTGCTAATTCTCTCCAAAGGAAAGAATGAGCAATGTAAGATTGCAAATCAAGCAGCACTGATGAAACTACACAATAGCAATGTAAAATAATACATACAGGTAGGAATAACCTTACAAAATTATTTCCTTGAGAAAACTTACTAAGTCATCAGTGCAGAGCTATAAATTCGTATTTAATTATTCTCTACACTTATAAGGAGGAAAAAATATCAATGGGACAAATATGTAAAAACAAAAAATTCCAATATACAAGTAAACTAAATGCTGCCACTCACAAACACTAAAAAGCAAAAAATTTATTGGCATCATTATCTTTCAAAAAAATATTGCTCTCAAAAACACTATCACAAGAGAAAACTGCTCTGGCAAAGAAATACAAATTAAAAAATTGCTTATTAACAAAAGCAAACAAAAAAATACAAATACTGAAATTGCAGACACTTACAAGCAAAGTCCTGTTTAAGTTGTCTTGTGCAGAGGGAAAAAAAAGACGTCCAACAATCGTGGCTAACGTGGGCAGAGACAGCGCTCCACATAATACCCTAGTGGCATTCACTGGGTCACTAATCACGGCAGTTGTGCTTACTCCCGCTGTTTCTTCATACCTGCCAATTACATATTGAAGTAAATTTTATCACAAGAGGTGTAATATAGAAATCAAGGCTATCTCCCTTACTAAAGAATTTTAAGTGTTAACAATGTGAATTAACTGCAGTTGCTGCTGATGTTGTTATTGGGAGACTGCACCGCACACAATCATATATGCCACCGACACTACATACACTCCTGAAATGCTTAGTGGGAAAGCTCAGTATCTACAGTGGTCTTCCTTAGAGACTCAGGGCTGTCAGTCAGGCAGTGTAGGGTATGGCAACAACAACAACAACAAATCACTTTATTGTTAACAACATGTATTTACTGGATCATTTACCACTCCTGATGATTTTCATTACTGCTAAGCATGTTTTTTTTTTGTCTACGTATTCTATTAATCCCCATTCTAAGGATGGAATTGGGGAATTAAAGCTAGAAGATATTTCTATTGCATCAAAGTGGGATAGATTACATATCTCTCACCTCCAAAGTTGTATATTATAACCACTACATTCAAATAAATTTCATCATGCTGGGTGTAACATTTTAAGCACTTAATTAAAAAAAATTATAGGACTTTCCAGCAACCTGGACAATGCATGTTAAAAGACTATTGCCCTGTATTTGAGCCATGATTTTACGAAAGTGAAAACTTTAAATTAATAGATGAATTCAAATAACCCAAAAGTGGCTAAATCTAAACATATATATGTGAAGCTACACATAGGCAAAAAAATCTCATACTGTTCAAACTTAAAAAGTATGCACAATTTTCTGTGATACAACAGAACCCCATTCAAATGAAGGTGTTCACAGATATGTTGGAGTTGGGGGAATAAGGTTGGATGGCCTTAGTAAAGTTCCCAAATAGGTTCAAACCCTCGTCAGTCCCTACAGCTCAGCCAATAAGTACCACATCCCCCATAGGGCTGCTAAGGTAAAAATGAATACATTTTCATCTTACAATACCCACAGAATGCTGCAAAGACTGACAGTTTGGCTATCAAAGTAATAAGTCTCACCTGAAAGCCGGGAGTAAGTATTTCAAGAAGGGTAACCGTTGAACGGACGCCCTTATGAGCCTGAGGACCTTGTCTTCCCATCGAACCATCTTCCCAAGAATAAGAAAGATAGGTATAGTGGGTAAACCTACAAGCAGCACAAGTGGATCAGCCTGTTCCATTAATGCCATGCCTTCCTGATACCCAACGACCTGTGGATCAGAAGACAATGCTGAAATCTACTATATAAATGACTTTGTTACCTATTATTGCTTGCAGGTTTGTGTCACTATTTATCTCCATTCGAATCAGCTGGACACAGACAGGTTGCAGTTGGGGAATTTATGCTGGATGACTTACCTAATGCCCCGAGTTGGGCTCAAATATAGGGTGGTTACTTCCCAAGTTGAGCAAATTGACTGCTGATGTACGGTCCCCACTGTATTACATATTGTAAACATTTTCCTTTTTTTACTATACACCTAGTTCTCAGAATAACGCCTAGATAGGTTCTCAGAAGTGTCGGGTAAATGGAAAATAGCGTGAAAAAACAAGTTATTTTCCATAGGAAACAATGATAAAGGGCATAGATACGTTCCAAACCTTACATAGACACACCATGCTAAAGATATAAGATAAGGAAAAAACATATTTTATTACTACATAGCAAAGCAGAAAGCCCTGTATCTATTTTTCAGAGTATACAAAAGATATTCATATTCACTTTACAGCTAGAAATTAACATACATTACTATACTTTATTATGCAGTGGGCAACAGTTATACAGTACACTGGGACATGCATGGTGGCAGTGAGCAAGTAACTTATGTGGTAGAAGAGGAGGAGGATGCAGGAGAACGAACCTATATCTGCAAATGTATACAAAGATAAAATAAGAATTATAAATAACCAAAGCAAGACTAATAAATGAAAAAAAAAAAATAATTATGCAATGCCTAAATCTACCATATGACAGATTAAAAAAACTTAATCTACATTCTCTAGAGAGGCACAGAGTTAGGGGGGATATGATTGAGGTGTATAAATGGTTTAAAGGGATTAACAAGGGTGATATTAATAAAGTTTTAAATATTCATGATCAAACCAGAACTCGTAATGGGTAATGGATTTAATCTTGATAAACTTAGGTTCAGAAAGGAAGTTGGTGAAAATTGGCTTGGTAATACCGTAGAGTATTCCTAGTAGGATAATAAATGCCAATACCTTAGACACCTTCAAATGTAGATTAGATAGACATATGACAGAGGTAGGGTGAGTGTATATATAATGTATAATGACGATGATCTTTTCTTATCGTAATCCTCTTTGTACTGGTGGAAGAAGCCTCCGCGGGCGCTTATTTACCATATTATTTTTTTATTTATTTTTTTTTTAAATATAGTAAATAAGCAACCGCGGAGGCTTCTTCCACCAGCACAAAGAGGATTACGATAAGAAAAGATCATCATCATTATACATTATATATACACCCACCCTATTGGGTAGAATAGAATGTTAGAGAGAGAGAGAGAGAGAGAGAGAGAGAGAGAGAGAGAGAGAGAGAGAGAGAGAGAGAGAGAGAGAGAGAGAGAGAGAGAGAGAGAGAGAGAGAGAGAGAGAGAGAGAGAGAGAGATTATTTATTATATTATTTTATTAATTTATTGCGCCGGGGCGTCAGACACTACATGAATTCATACAAATAATGCTTCAAATGGAGAGAGAGAGAGAGAGAGAGAGAGAGAGAGAGAGAGAGAGGGAGAGAGAGAGAGAGAGAGAGAGAGAGAGAGAGAGAGAGAGAGAGAGAGAGAGAGAGAGAGAGAGAGAGAGAGAGAGAGAGAGAGAGAGAATCTTTAATTAACTCTTGTTCATTCAACCAAAACTACATTATTTATTGTAAAAAGAATGGTTTAATTACAAACTCGTAATAATAATTATATTAATAATAATAATAATAATAATAATAATAATAATAATAAATAATAATAATAATAATAATAATATCTAAGGAGAATTTTTGGAATAGGCATCATGAGAGTAATGCAGAGGTATATTAAAACCCAGCAAAGAGCTGGATATTCATTACACATCTTTTATAATCCCTTCACATCTGACAGGTCATTACACTCTCCATCTGTTTCTCTTTACAGCCTGATAAAGGCTGTATTATCTTATCATTTTTTGGTCCATCCTGGTGTCACAATAATCTAAATAAATAAATAATAATAATTTTTTTTTTTTTTTTGGGGGGGGCGTTATTCGCGAAATCCGTGTTTTTTACTATTATTTTTGGGGGGCGTTATTGCAATTTCGCGGATAAAAAAATCGTGGATAAAAGGAAGAAGGTGTACATACACTCCCAACTTATGAACAAATGAGGTTCCAGAAGTCTGTTCGTAAGTAGAATTATTCAAAAGCTGTGTTTAGGTAAAACAAAGGATTGTGCAGAACATACATATGCAGTACTGTACAAGACTTACGCTAAAGACACTAACTAATACATACACATAAAGCATAAAGTATTAATGAATTTTCATACAGTAGTAATAATATAATAATACAGTACAGTACAGAAATACATACATTAATACATGGCTACATTCTGTGTAGGTTTTTGCTCGTATCTGTGAATGTTCGTAACTCGGTTGTTCACAAATATGGGAGCTTCTGTATTACCTATAGTAACTAAAAAGAAAATCAAATTAAAAATATCACCTAAAAGATCACTAAAAAAATAAAAATTATAAATTCAATGAAAAAACAACATATTCAGTGATCCATCATTTATCGCGGGGGTTCAGTTCCAGGACCGGCCTCGATAGGTGAAACTACGCGAAGTAGGATCACAATATATACATAGGTAAAAAACCACCCTTTGCTTTATTAATAACAGCGTGCAAGCATAAACTTATATGAAAGTGATAGGTAAACTTACTGCAAATGAGGTGATGATGACATGACATACTCATATACACCTTGTTTGCCTTTTCCTCGTTTTTCTTATCTGCGAAATTGCAATAACGCCCCTAAAAAATAATAGTAAAAAAATATGAAATTTGCTAATAATGCCCATGCAAAAAAATTTGTAAAAAAAATTTCATTTTAGTAAAAAATCAACTGCCTCGGACGCAGTTTTCCGCCATCCTCCTCCTCTTCTACCGCTTAATGCAATCGGATATTATGAAGATAATGGACATAAAGTATTGAGAACAAACAGCAAACATATTTTCAATATAATATCGTCAGGGAAATAGCGTGAGAGGGTGCATCAGTTGATATAGTAATGACTAAACGTTTGCTGGTAGTGGTTTGTTCTCCCGCATCCTCTTCCTCTTCTACCGCTTAATGCGTACGAATATTACGAAGACAATTGAAAAAGAGCATTAACAACAAACAGCACACAAATTTTCTATATAATATCGTCATGGAACTAGCGTGCGAGGGTGCATCAGCTCATATGGAATTGGCAAAACGTTTGCCGATAGAGGTTCATTCTCCCGCATCCTCCTCCTCTTCTACCGCTTAATGCGATCAAATATTGCGAAGAAAATTGAAAAAAAGCATTAAGAACTACCAGCAAACAAATTTTCAATATAATATCATCAGGAAAATAGCATGCAAGGGTGCATCAATTTATACAGAAGTGTGACAAAACGTTTGCCAATAAAGGTTCACTCTCCCACATCCTCCTCCTCTTCTACCACTTAATGCGATTGAATATTATGAAATAAATTTAAAAAAAGCATTGAAAACAAACAGCAAAGAAACTTTCTATATAATATCGTCAGGGAAATAGCGTGTAGAAAATATATATTTTTCATTTAAGTTTCCCCGATATATGTTTTCTTTGTAACGAATTGTATAGTTTTCTTTTTCTCTCAGCTGACTTTGTTTACGATTAGATTAGGTGCAGCTCGGTCGATATGTAAAGAAGATAAAATAATGTTTAGAGCCAAGGAATATTAATATGTACTATAATCTTGAATATTAGATAAACCCCAAATAGAGTGAGTAAATATATATTTTATGAGTAAAATATTGTGCCTGAATTGTGATAAGCATCAGCTGATACAGAAGCGACAAAACGTTTGCCGATAGGGGTTCGTTTCCCCGCATCCTCCTCCTCTTCTACCGCTTAATGCGATCGGATATTAAGAAGATAATAGAAAAAAAGCATTAAGAACAAACAGCAAACAAACTTTTGATATAATATCGTCAGGGTAATATCGTGCGAGGGTGCATCAGCTGATACAGAGGCGGCAAAACGTTTGCATCCTCGTGCTCATTACCACCATGCACATCCCAGTGTATGCCTGTTGCCCACCGCATAACAGAGTGCATTAATTTGTTTACTGTACAGTAAATCTGCATATCTTTTATACTGTACACTATTTGCATGTTGATATAAATAACTACAGGTCTTTCTGCTTTGTTATGTACTTACAAAATATGTTTTACTTATCTTATAACTTTGGTATAGTGTGTCTATGGATGGTTGTGGAATGAGTTATGCCCATTATCATTGTTTCCTATGGAAAATGATTCTTTTTTTACGCAATTTTCGATTTACCAGTCACTTTTGAGAACCTATCTCCGCGTTATTACAAGAACAAGGTGTACATAGGTATTTTCATTTATTTTTACCTTTACTGTGTACACCCTCCCTGCACTGCGAAAAAAAACTACCTTTTACTTTATTAATAACAGCATGCAAGCGTAAATTTATATGAACGTGATAGGTAAACTTACCGTGAATGAGGTGATGATGATGTGTATAGACTCCAGAGGAAATTATTCTGCAGCCAATTACAGCTTTCGGCTGCTTTCTGTGAGCGAAGAACATGGTAATAGGAAATTGCTATCGCTGTTTCTTCTTTTGTTGGAAGATGGTCTTGTAAGGAATCATGGCATCGTCGAGAAGATTGCAGAAGGTCACCGAACGAACCACATTATCATCAGGATCTTGTGAGAGTTGTTGGACTCCTTTCACATGTTCATACATGGCTGCCAGATGTTCGAGTGTAAGGCCAGGTTATTCGATTTCTTCGTACATTTCCTCTGGTTGTTCTTCTTCCTCTTCTTCGCTCGCTGATTTTGTCATTTCCTCCAAGTCTTCATTAGTCAAAGGCTGCGAGTGGCAGTCGATCAGTTCATTCACGTTTTCGTGAATCATATCTTCAAAGCCTTCTACTCCTAGAAATGCAGCCAACTTCACAGCTTTCGCAACTGCCGAGTTATGGACTTCGTCAGTAGTGAAGCCCTTGTAGTCGTAGATGACTTTGGGCCACAATTTCTTCCAGCTGGCATTGATTGTGGCCGACTTCATCTCTTTGATTGCATTCTGAATATTTTTAAGGCATATAGCAATTGTGTAGTTGTGCCAGTAAGTCTTCAGTGAGAATTCTTTGTCCGAATCCATGGATTCAACCAGGTTCGCCAGGGCATTTCATGTGTAGAGGACCTTGAACGTACGAATAACGCCTTGATCCATAGGCTGAATCAGTGACGTCATATTCGGTGGCAGGAACTCTACTTGAACACGGTCATATTCGAGATCAGTTGCGTGGCCACCAGCATTATCCATCAAAAGAAGGGCTTTAAACTCAAGGCCCTCTTCCGCAAGATAAATTTTGACCTGAGGGATAAAGCATTGGTGAAACCAGTCCGATGTGAGGCTTTTCGTGATCCAGGCCTTAGGGTTCTGCATCCAATACACTGGCAGCAGATTCTTATTCTTATTCTTCAAAGCAATAGGGTTCTTAGACTTGTAGATAAGCCCGGGCTTTAACGTGAAGCCCTCAGTATTCCCGCACATGAGAGTAATGCGGTCTTTGTGCGATTTAAATCCTGGGGCTTTAGCTTCTTCCTTGAAGAGAAAAGTGTGAGACAGCATTCTCTTTCAAAATAACCCAGTTTCATCCATGTTAAACACTTTAGCGATAATTTTCTTGAAGTCGTTGTTCACATAATCTTCAGCTGCAGCTGTATCTGCAGAGGCAGCTTCGCCATAAACCGATACGTTCATTAGGCCATAGCGTTTTTTTAAATTTGGCTAACCATCCCTTGCTTGCCACGAACAATTACTTCCTCGGTGGAGAATCGCTGGAGGGTCCTGGTTGTGGGTCGTCGATATCTCTCTCTCTCCTCCTCTCCACGGTTGCCACTGTCGTCATTGAGTTTGTTTGCAGCGAATGTATCGTACAGCTTCTTCGCCTTTGTAAGATATTGTTGTCTACGCTGATGTTCTTCTTTCTGCAATCAGCAATCCACAGGGCCAAAGCAGATTCCATTCGCAATATTATCTTATTGCGGGGTGTTACGACCCTCTTCGCTGCTTTACTAAATGAAATAGTCACTGTTTTCCTGATATTTGCCTCATCCTTTTTGATGTATCAAACAGTAGATTCGTTGAGGTCCAAATGGCGGCTGACATCCACGAACCTTCTTCCTTCCTTCAGCATATCTAACAGTTTTACCTTATCTGTTAGGGTCAACATCTTCCTTTGCCGCTTAGGCTTACTACGCACAACGTATGAAGAAGCACAACGCGAACGGTGCACATGTGAGTTAGACTGAACGGGTGAGGAGAGACAATGGAAGATGATGGGAGAACCAAGCTTCAATCAAACAGCCAATCAGACCCCATGATACAGAACACAGAAAAACAATTCTGTGATTCGTCGTCTCCCACTCTTTCAGCCAATAGCATCCCATGAACAATCTCACGTAGGTGCGAGCCTTTGCATTTTCCAAAACGCCAATACAGTGTACGCTATCATACAGTACAGGCATACCTCGGCTTAAGTCGTTTCGAGTTAAGTCGTTCTCGATTATACGTCGGTTTTCAAAAAAATATATGGAAAAAAAAAAATAAATAAATAAAGTTCACGTCATTATAATCAACTTTACGTTTGTCCGTTACAAATATTGGAATCATAATATCACTAGAAAACCATTAAAAGCACATGAAATCATGTTACTGTACAATAAATAAAAGCAAAAGCACATAAATTCATGTTATTATACAATAAAAAACCGCTATTGTTTTGAATTGATTAGTTTATGCACAGTATACATCTGTTTATCGGCTACTCTCATTCATTTGTGACCTTATATTTTGCCCCCATGGCACCTAAGAAAATTCCTAGTGCAAGTGCTAAGCGTCATGCTATAACGCTGGACGATAAACTGGCTATGATCGGATATTATGAAGAAAATTGAAAAAAGCATTAAGAACAAACAGCAAACATATTTTTAATATAATATTGTCAGGGAAATAGCGTGTGCGGGCGCATCAGCTGATACGGAAGTGTGACAAAACGCATGCATCCTCGTCCTCACTGCCACCATCAGTGTTGCCAGAATACATAAATGAGAGAAATGATAAATATAAAAAACATACACGTAAGCTGGTAAGTTATTTCAAGTATCTTAAAGATGAAGTACATTTTTATTTAAATTACAGTACTGCCATCTTGTAATTAATATATACAGTGTTACCCCAGTTATTCGCGTTTCTTGGTTCACGTTCTCACTCTATCGCGGTTTTTTTTTTATAAATTATTATTTTATTTTATGGGTATACGCAAAAATATTAAAATATTGAAAAAAATAAAAATTTCAGTATTTTCATTTTTTTATGGAAATGTAAATTTACGTTGCTTGCTGTTATTTATAATGTAAAGGGTGTTTTTTTAACAGTGCAGGGAGGGTTTATACAGTTTGTAAACGAAAAAATAATTGTAAATGAGTATGTGTGTCACGTCATCATCACCTCATTCATCGTAATTTTATCTATCACTTTCATAAAAATTTATGTTGCGTGCTGTTATTTATAATGTAAAGGGTGTTTTTTTAACAGTGCAGGGAGGGTTTATACAGTTTGTAAACAAAAAAATAATTGTAAATGAGTATGTTTCACGTCAACATCACCTCATTCACCGTAATTTTATCTATCACTTTCATAAAAAATTACGTTGCGTGCTGTTATTTATAATGTAAAGGGTGTTTTTTTAACAGTGCAGGGAGGGTTTATACAGTTTGTAAACGAAAAAATAATTGTAAAATACCTATGTATGTCACGTCATCATCACCTCATTCACCGTAATTTTATCTATCACTTTCATAAAAATTTACGTTGCTTGCTGTTATTTATAAAGTAAAGGTGTTTTTTTAACAGTGCAGGGAGGGTTTATACAGTACGTAAACGAAAAAATAATTGCAAATGAGTATGTATGTCACGTCATCATCACATTCACGGTAAGTTTTCCTATCACTTTCATAAAAATTTACGTTGCTTGCTGTTATTTATAATGTAAAGGGTGTTTATTTAACAGTGCAGGGAGGGTTTATACAGTACGTAAACGAAAAAATAATTGTAAATGAGTATGTATGTCCCGTCATCATCACCTCATTCACCGTAAGTTTTCCTATCACTTTCATAAAAATTTACGTTGCTTGCTGTTATCTATAATGTTAAGGGTGTTTTTTTAACAGTGCAGGGAGGGTTTATACAGTACGTAAATGAAAAAATAATTGTAAATGAGTATGTATGTCACGTCATCATCACATTCACGATAAGTTTTCCTATCACTTTCATATAAATTTACGCTTGCATGCTGTTATCTATGAAGTAAAGGGTGGTATGTTAACAGTACAGGGACAGTTTATACAGTGTAAACGTAAAAATATATTAAAATATCTATGTACATATAGGCTGATCCTACTTCTCGGATTTCCTGATTCGCGCCGGGTCCCGGAACCGAACTACCGCGATAAGTGAGGCAACACTGTATCTTAAAATGTACCATACATTTGAAAATAAAAACATCCGCTTTATCTGGCAACACTGGCCACCATGCTAAGCCTGTTGCCAATGGCATAATAGAGTTCTTTAATTTGTTTACTGTACATAAATTTAAAAATAAAGATACTACCTGCCCAATGTGTGAACAATGTGAAGAGAGTCTAGAACATTTTCTACTATTTTGTGAAGCATATGCACAAATAAGAAAAGAATATAGTTTTTTAGCACAACCATATATAGAAGAGAAAATTGAAATAATTGCTAATATATTGTTATTTAGATATTGTAGTGAAAAAGATGTCAAAGAAAGAAAAAGAGTTATAAAAAGAAATTGTAGAAAAAGAAATCAAATAATAAAAACCGCACAAACAATTTAGCAAAGCAAAACCAAGACTTGGGAGCCGTTGCAAAAGGCATATCCCACCCAACTATACTACTACTACAGTAAATCTGTATATCTAGGCTAGCCTAGAGACAAGCTAATTCGATTTAAATCGTTTTTCGACTTAAGTCGTCTCTCCTGGAACCAATTAACGACGTTGGGTGAGGTATACCTGTATTTTATATGGTGCAATACTGTGAGATACATGTTTAAATTTATGTTTTTTACTATTTTTTTACTGTTTTATTATTCTTAGGCTAGGAAATACTTTTTTTATCAATAAAATAATGAAAATACAGGAAATTTTAATATGTACTAGCTCAAGTAGGCGCGACCCTTTTCGTTTTTCGAAATGCTGATATCGGTATCGTATTTTACATGGTGCAATACTGTGAGTTGTTTAAATTTATGTTTTTTACTATTTTTTAGTTTTATTATTCTTAGGCTAGAAAATACTTTTTTTTATCAAATAAGTTGTGAAATTACTGGAAATTTTAAGATGTACTATCTCATGTAGGTGCAACCCTTTGCGTTTTCCAAATCACAGATACCGGTATCATATTTACATGCTTAGTTATATTTTTTACTATTTTTCACTGTTTTATTATTCTTAGGCTGGGATATACTTTTTTTTTATCAATAAAATAAGGAAAAAAAATTTTCAATTAAAATAATGAAAATACTGAAATTTTTAATATATCCACATATCGTGGATTCTCGTATATACCCAGAAAAAAAAACTTGCCAAAAAAACCGCGATGCACTGAATTCGCGAAAGGTGAATCGCGATATATATATATATACTGTATATATATATATATATATATATATATATATATATATATATATATATATATATATATATATATATATATATATATATATATATATATATATATATATATATATATATATATATATATATATATATATATGTATATATATATATATATATATATATATATATATATATATATATATATATATATATATATATATATATATATATATATATATATATATATATATATATATATATATATATATATATATGGTAACCCCTCGTTTATCGCGGGGGTTCGGTTCCGGGACCGGCCGCGATAGGTGAATTTCCGCGAAGTAGCAACACCTTATATAAAAAAATAAATAAATAAAATAAAATAAAATAAAAAATAAAAATAAATACATTTTTTTAAGATGATTATGACACCAGGACTGGCCAAAAAATTATAAAATAAAACAGCCTTCATCAGGCTGTAAAGAGAAACAGAGATGGAGAGTGTACTGTCTTGTCAAATGTGAAGGGATTATAAATGATGTGTAATGAATATCCAATTCTCGGCTGGGTTTTAATATACCTCTGCATTACTTTCATGATGTCTATTCCAAAAATCTCCTTAGATCTTATTATTATTATTATTATTATTATTATTATTATTATTATTATAATTATTACGAATTTGTAATTAAACCATTATTTTTACAATAAATAATGTAGTTTTGGTTGAATGAACAAGAGTTAATTAAAGATCTCTCTCTCTCTCTCTCTCTCTAGGGTGGTGAGTGACATTCTCCGTGGCCTTGACATCGACCTGCCAGTGCAGGCGGCTGTCCCAAATTTACCACCCTGGCGTGTCCCCCTCCCCGCTGTCACATATACACCGACCTCGAATGATGTCTATCCCCCCCTGCAGAGACAGTTAGCTCTGGAGACTATCGCTGATGTGTCCACGTCTGTCCCTGCAGCACACCACGTCTATGTTGATGGTTCTGTGCAAGCAGATGGGAGGGCGGCATGTGCTGTGTTTTCCCCCACCATGGAGCCGCCTGTGCCGGCTGATTCATGGATTGGCTGTAGACTACCCACCTCGTCGAGCTCCATCTACTGTGAACTGAATGCCATCTTGGATGCCGTGACTCTCCTTGTTCGACGACGAGTGAATGGGGTAATAATTTGTGACTCCCAATCGGCCCTACAAGCCCTATCCTCGCCAAGACCCATCTGTGGCCGTGCTGTGGGAGATATACTATGTCGCCTCGCAGCCGCTCAGGATGCTTCTCTTGTTGTGTCGTTTGTATGGACGCCCTCTCACATTGGGCTGACTGGCAACGACACAGCGGATCGTCTTGCCAAGGCAGCCTGTATGCTGGATGGGCATGCTGTGGACGCTGAGCCCTCCCTCCGATGCCTACGTAACATCATCTACTCAGCTGGGTTTGCCTTGACGGTCCAGTGCAGGGACACGGAGAGGGCCAACAGTGTGTCCATACAGCACCAAGATCACTTTCTTCACAGTCGCTACAAGTATCGCAGACGCGGGTTAATGGTGCGGAAAAACAATGTAGTTAGTGCTCGGCTCAGAATGGGGTATCGGCCTTTATGGCAGGTCTCCCAGACTCTAGATATGCCACAGGACACCTCCTGTAAATTATGCGACCGTCCCAATGCTAACACTCTTGACCACTATTGTCTTCACTGCCCCACAGTGAGAGATGTTTTACCACGAGGTCAGAACTTAATACAGATCTGCTCATTTTTACTTAATGATGACAACCTTGATGTTATTCTTGCTCGTTATCCTCACTTTGGTGGCCATTAATTATATTGAATTATACATATATTTTCTGTATGTTGCTGTATAATTCTGTTTGTGTATTCTGTGTTTCTCTGAGCTTTACTTTTGTATATAATGTACTCTGTGCTGCCATACTGTGAGTTGTGTGTTAGTATGCAGCAATGTTTTATCAATGTGTACACCTCCCTGTAAACTATGTTCTATTCTTGGTTTTGTATCCATTTGAAGCAGTATTTGTATGAATTCATGTAATGTCTGACGCCATGGCGCAATAAATTAATAAAACAAAATAATAATCTCTCTCTCTCTCTCTCTCTCTCTCTCTCTCTCTCTCTCTCTCTCTCTCTCTCTCTCTCTCTCTCTCCAACATTCTATTCTACCCAACCCCCACACTCTCTTTGTCCCAGCCAACTAGGGAGGGGCACTGTACACAGTTATTAAAGGAAATAAACCAACAGATGTACAATGATGAGCCCTTAATAATAATAATAATAATAATAATAATAATAATAATAATAATAATAATAATAATAATAATAATCTCCACAATCATCATCAAAGGAAAATGATTGTCGCCAATAATAATAATAATAATAATAATAATAATAATAATAATAATAATAATATCTAAGGAGAATTATTGGAACAGACATCATGAAAGTAATGCAGAGGTATATTAAAACCCAGCAGAGAACTGGATATTCATTACACATCTTTTATAATCCCTTCATATCTGACAGGTCATTACACTCTCCATCTCTGTTTCTCTTTACAGCCTGATAAAGGCTGTTTTATTTTATCATTTTTTGGCCCGTCCTGGTGTCACAATAATCTTCATTTTTTTTCTTCTTTTTTTTTTAAATCCGCGATGCACTGAATTCGCGAAGTAGCGAGGGATTACTGCATATATATATATATATATATATATATATATATATATATATATATATATATATATATATATATATATATATATATATATATATATATATATATATATATATATATATATATATATATATATATATATAATCACCTCACATTTTACGCGAAATTGGAATAACACATCTTAAAAATAATAGTACCAAAAATTTAAATCCGCAAATAACACGCCATGCTGACATGTGCTCCAGGCTCCAGTCTCTCTTCAACCAGCATACTGTGTGGATATAGCACTTGTTCTAACTATTTTTGTGGTAAGCTTTGTGTTTCCACTGCTTTTTTCAAGATTTTTAATCATCTATCATGGCCAGTAAACACCCAGGAAAAGACTGTGGAAGTGCTTCTACCCCCAAAAGAGCGACAAAGGCAATAAACCTTGAAATAAATTTGCAAGTGTTGGCCCGTTATGAGGGTGGTGAGAGTACGGCGGCTATAAGACGGTCGATGCAACTCAGTATGCATACCATCCGTGAAAACGCGGAAAAAGTAAAGAAAAGTGCAAAAGCTGGTGTTAGTTTAACTTCGGCTAAGTCTTCATATGCGCGATCGGATATTATGGAGAGAATGGAAAAATGCTCTGTACGTGGATGAGCATAAAGAACAAACAGCAATAAACTTGCCGTACAATACTGTTAGAGAAAAAGCGAGTGAGATTTATGAACATTTGAAATTCCAGGTGGAAGGCGAAGAAGTAAAACCCTTTCCAGCTAGCCCTGGCTAGTTTGCAAATTTTCAGCGTAGGTTTGGTTATTACAACCGAAAAACACAAGGCATCAGTTGATTTGGAGGCGGCATGGCGGTTTCCTGCCGAATTAAAGACCATCATAGAGGAAGGGGGATATACGGCAAAGCAGATTTTCAATATGAACGAAACTGCTTTATACTGGAAACAAATTCCAGACAGGACGCATATTTTCACAGAAGAAAAACGTGCTTCAGGATATAAGGCAGCAAAAGACTGTTTTACCCTGCAGCTTGGTGCTAAGGCTGAGGGCTACAAGAAGTGAAGCCTGTAATGATTTATCACTCGGAAAATCCTCGTCCACCAAAATGTTACCATAAAGAGTTACTTCCAGTGCACTGGTACGCAAATAAGAAAGGATAAATGACTGGGAGTATTTTTAAATATTATTTCTTGACATGTCTCCGAAATGAGTTGGAAATTTTATTGCAAGAGTCAGGATATACCCTTCAAAATTCTTCTCATATTAGATAATACACCAGCCCATCCTCTGTCAATTGTCAATCCTCACCCAAATATAAAAGTTGTGTTTCTGCCGCCAAATACAACTTCAATACTTCAACCAATGGACCAGGGGATAATGCAGATGCTGAAATCTCATTACCTTGGGAAATTCTTTTAAAAACCTCAGTAGCAAGATTGACGTCAGCATGGCCGAACTTGAAAAAGCAGCTTATGCCCGCGATATCTCCGTGATAGAGGTAAAGAAAAATGCGGTTAAGGATTACTGGAAAGAGTTTAATATCAAGCACGCCATGTGGTATGTGAAGGATTCTTGGGCTGAAGTTACACAGTCGTGTTTGAATGGGGCATGGAAGAATCTTTGCACGCAGTTTGTAACTCATTCACAGGTTTTTATCTAATTGATCAGCTGTCAAGGATGAGACTTGAATGCATTCAGCTTGCACGTGTGGGATTTTCCAATGTTGATGAGGAGAATGTGGATACCCTGCTAGCTTCCCACACGGAGGAATTGTCTGCCAAGAATTTGGATGATATGGAAGGTCAGCAACAACATGAGGAGAGGGAGGAAAAGGAGGCAGCATCACTTCATGAGACCTCCATGAAAGCACTCACTGCGCATAGACTGACTCATTTTCCACCATATATAGAGTGCCTTGGATATTTTGCATAAGGACAACCCTAATATAAAGCGTGCAGGCTTGACGTCTTGAAAGATTATGCATGTTGTTGCCTGCTACAACAAACTTTTGAAAGAAAAGATTGCATGGCAGACAACTCTTGATGCCTACTTCTCAACCAAAACAAGTGATTCTGATTACCCTTGCCATAGCCCATCTAAGCAGTTCCGGTTTTACATCATGGACTCCCTTTCCAACCAAGGGCTAGGACGGTTGCCTTCTTGCGATGAACTTGTTTTGGCAGATGTAATCGTTACCCTGAGTGCATGCCCTTGCTAACCTCAGACCATGACGGGGCAGCGAACGCTCGACCTGACGCCTCAGAAATGCGGACGCTACCGTATGAACCCCAACCACAACCAGGGGTTGGCTTTCCTCTCCTCTCCTCCTCCTATCGTCGTTCTGGTTTTACGTCACGGACTCCCTTTTCTACCAAGGGCTAGGACGGTTGCCTTCTTGCGAAGGACTTGTTTTGGCAGATGTAATCGTTACCCTGAGTGTATGCCCTTACTAACCTCAGACCGTGACGGGGCGCAAACCCTCGACTGACGCCTCAAAGGGTTCGTGCCCCGTCTGCTCACCGTCACCCCACTCGTCCCAGTATTCCTGTTACCCATCGTATATAGAGTGAGTACACCTGAATATTTTACGTTTTTTTTATTATATATCTTTAATACTGTACTACAATATTCAGGTGTTGCATCATACAATAAAAATTATTTTCTTAGTCTTGCTTTTGTTAATTTTTTTATGTTATCTTTATTTATTTTTGAAG